>JADANM010005714.1:5158510-5172225 GCA_026213755.1 Eurema hecabe
TGGAATGTGTTCATGGAAAATATACCAATAAAACTTCCCTTTTGCCTGATGTAAAAATAGAATATGATATCATATAAATACGGTTTTTCTATATCCTTATGCGTGGTAAATATATTCGTTGCATTCGTCGGTACAGTCACTAGTTTCCAAGAACTATTTTAGGTACTACACGTTAGTACCTCATACAAATTAGGCGGTATTATTTTCCGTTTAACGTCTGCCATTAGTGCGTTCTTACTTTTTATGCTTGCAACATTATTGATAATTAAGTAAATATCTTACATATTATAATGTATTTGTTTGGAGAAATTCTGAATCAAACGAATAATCCACAAGCATGTCTTCAAACTAGTGTAGTTTCGATACATACATATATTGTTTATTAACTAAAAATATACTTACACATTTATAGACAAACTGCTATGTTTTTTACTAGTTATCTAATTATTATGAATACTCGCTATGTATATAAAACTATGTAAGAGATTAAGTTGAGACCTTGACGAGTATTTTCTTAGGTTTATTCTTACGACTCGTACTCACTGCAATGGAACTGCGCTAATGCATTTTATTATTTTAATAACCCGACTAACCTATTTGCAGACAACAGGAATTGTATTAAGACTATATTGCACATTATCATTAAAGTTTCGTTTCATAAAATAAAATGTTCACTCGATGAAATCTTAAACCAAAAAATCACCTTATAGAGTTTAACATACTCATATGTAAAAAGAAGGAAAAAGTCTAAAGTATAAAATTTATTATGTTGGAGAAATGTTACGGCAAACATTTAATACATACGGCGAACTAAAATATTTCCCAAATCCAAAAATGAAACGTAATTTCAGGTCAAATTGATAACCTCCTTTCTCTGAAGTCGTTTTAAAATTCGCGTAAAGTGCGACTTTTTTCATACACGTTACGCACGTAAATGAACAATATTATTCAACCGGTTTCGGTTAACTCATGATCGATTCATTCAGCTCGTGAGAAAACAAATAAGAAAATGTCGCAGTTATATTAGTTACAAATAAGGGTAAAATCTATTCGATACGCTCGGTACGTTTGTGTAAAAGTGGTTTCCTTTGAACAACTCGTTTGAGCGGTTCGATGCCTCTATGGCTTATTCGGCTATTGAACTTAACCGCATTGTCCTATGCTCGGTGCTCCCACGCCGCGCTCGCCGTATCACTGCACATCTCTCCCATAACCTGGCTGATCGTTGTTTATTAGTGAAATTATAGCCTTCCATGAATTTGAAAACTTAAATCATATACTAACCACTCACTTTAATCGTTGGTTTCTAACAAACTGTGCAGTTATTGCTCGCAAAACTTTAAATAAGTGAGCTGTACGTATACAATGTCATTCAGTAACAGTTGCACAAACTTATTTCGAATCTTAAATAGAGTGTAACAGTTAGATTAAAGTATTTCGTATGAGACATTTTAATAAAAGCTTTCACGTTTGTTTGAAAGATATTAAGTAATTCTAACAATTTATCATCCAGCCCATCACGTAATATGCCAGACAGTGAGATCACGATTCTAACCGGTTCGGTTTTATATTCAAAGGCATGGTGAGTATTTTGATGAAAAAATAAGTATATAGATTAATAAACATTTAATTTTTCATAAATCAATTACTTTCATATAATATTTAGGTGGCTTTATATTTTAATAAATATGAACCCAATGAAATTATGTGGTCAATGAAATTTGACAATAATAATTTACATAATAAGAAATTGTGTAAGTGAAGATTTTACTTTAAATCAATTGTCGTGTAAATACACACGCGATAGTCATTTCATAAATTACATGTTATTTAAAAATAGACGTATGATATTTTATATACGCAAGTAACATTCATACACAAATAAGAGTTCGTTAAATGCAGCTGACAGTTTGATGATTCTTACCGCTTGGCTGCGATTTGATGGGTAATAATATGGGTTAACGTTGCGCAGCTTATAATTCCACGTAAAACGTTATAAAACACAGATACGGTTCAACTTAATATTATCACTTATTTCACATTTTATAGTAGTTCAAGTTCAATTTTTATGATAAACATATATCATTATTATTATTAAATATCAGACCTCTACTTAGATGCGTAATATTTTTTTTGCAACACTTGCTGTGTGCCATATCAAATATTACAAGAAGGTATTGATAATGCTACGCTAAAACATATTAAGGAATAAAATGTCTGATACATATACCACTGCATACCTACCAACCATTTGTTGTTATTAAATACATAATACATTTTCCGTATGAATGTCATGTATGTACATACAACTTTAACAAAAATTTAATTTGTACATCTGATTAGAGTTAAGTTTTTACGCTTTTAACTATAGTCTGACACCGACAGTAGATCCTATATTCGGTAAATAGTACGGTTTTCAGGATTATTGAATTACCGAATGGCGATCTCTACGTAGCCGTTTTTTTCCATTGCACCTCTTTAATAAGCATGCAGACTACACACTGTAAACTTTATGAATACCTTAGCCGCCTACGCGCTCGATAATTAATATCTTCCATAGCCGCCAGTATGTAGGCATACTGAAATAAAACAGTGTATTACAATCGCGTTCAGCCTGTCACGAGAATATTAAAGCTGAATTATATGATGCTGAATAGTCAGTGGTAATCGCCATAACTGCGCGCTGAGTATTACGTAAGCAACGTATCGTGAATGTGTATTGTGTGTTAAAAGTTTGCAAATACCATAGTTTCATTGTGTCCTGTTATTCGCGACCGCCGTCCATTATCGTGAGCGGTGGGCCGGTGGGTCGGCATAGTCCACTTGCGACGCTTTTGTACTTGGTACAACTCAATAACGCTCTAATGGGATTCCAGTTGGAATGGAGTAAGCCAGCCGCGACTGCCACCCGACCCAGACTAAATAACTTTTATTTTAATTTTATTTTTCTTTTCGCCGAGGCCATTGTTTGTGAATATCGTAAACAATGCGTCGCAATAACATCGTGTGTGAACGTAGACGGCTGTTTGTAATTTAATTATAAAGTATATTTAGGAAGGTTTTTTTTTAATATAAATTTTGCTTTGAACGTTATCTCTGTTCGCAAATGTTTAATAACATCATTGGTCACGACATGATAATAATTAATAACAACCAACGGCTCTGATTTCCTTTTATTCGTAGTAAAAATACTTAACGAGTAGGTTAAGTATTTTTTGTTTACTATGAGAATCCAATTATGTTCGAAGTTACGAACGTATACAAGTTAGGGTTCACGTCAGTGATTGGATATCAATTTCCTGTAGGTTTCCTAGATTTTCCCGTGTCCCACCTCAACCGCCAACATCGGATATTACGCCACGGGCATCAACACTCACATTGATATTTGATCGAACAAAACATCCTGCGTGGTTATTGTGTTCTAAATTGTGTTATGCGTACAGGAAATAGAGAAGTAATAGTAGTAATTTCACAACAAATTAAACTTAAATTTATTAATATACAGCAAAAGGAGAGAACAAATCTATATTGTCAAATTTGTTTTCAATCCACTCATCTTATAAAAAAAAGATCAAGCTTCTGGTTTAGTAAGAACTTAATAATGTATAAGGGATATTTGAACCTCTAACCTTAAATCTATTAAAAAGCTTTATTACCCGACTACGGCAAAGCCAAAGGAGGGTTATAATTCTGTTTAATAGATTTTGGGTTTAAGTTTGTATTATCCCTTGTACCCTCGTAACTTCTAAACCACTAATCAGAATTCGACAAATGACATATCATTAGAAGCGTCTTAATTGTCCGCTGGTTATAGGCTATATAGATTTTCACCAAATTCAATGTGGCGCCCTCTAGCGGACAAAATATACAGAGTAAAAAAATAAAGTTAAGCTAGATATGCCGTGTTTGGTATCATTTTAAAGCGCTTCACTTGTACATTTCGAATATATATATATAATACTAGCATTTGCTTGTGACTTTACCTGTATTCATGGGGTACTTTTATACTTTTTCAGCGTCGTTTTTTGTCGTAGTTGGGTTTTAGTTTTTTTACTTTATCTTGTTTTGCACCATGGATACCTACTCATGAGAGGTTTTTCCATTATTTATTTTTTATAACGATCAAATAGCACAGATAAAAAATCACTACAAACGAACGTGTTAAGTTATATTATTTTTGATTTATTTAGTATTGGTTTCTTATATTTGGTAACAAATGTCCTATAGGACATTGTACACACACAAATGTACACATTCTTGCTTATTACGCCGCAAAGCTGCATTTACAAAAGTCTGGATTTAAAACATTCCTAAACCTAACTCGATGGTGTAACATAACGTAAAAGGATTTTAAATATTGCAACACGTTTGACCGGTTTTATGGGACGCGGATATGTGGAGCCAACACAAATCTTGAGCTTCAATGGGTTTCAATTAAATCTCATATTGATATAAAATCCGAACAGTTATAAAGTTCATCTTTCATCCTTTAATCCCTTGTGGCGTATCTTTTTTCCCAGTTTTCAGAACGGTAACACATTTGCGAAGCAACTAAGCTATCCGACTGCTATAAATCAAATTGTTAATTTCTGTAAACACTATCAGCATGTTTGACCGATTTTTTGCATTTGCGTAATTTCTTCTGTACCTATTTCTGATAAGAACTGTACTGTTTTATGCCTTTAATATGTTTTTAATAGTTTTCTAGTAATAAATGTTAATGGGTGAATTAAAATATTGGAGTTACTGTATTTATTTAAACTACTAGTTGATTATGATTTTTGGTTGTTTACGCCAATTTTAATTACAAGCTAATAATTTTCGTAAGTAACTTTATTACAATTGCTTTCATCATCGCATCTCAGTCGAATATTTGCGCCAATCACTTAACGCTCAAATGATTTTACTCATTCTAAGTGACGCCATAAAATGTTTCACTACAAAAAGTTTACGCAAAATAATTAACGGTCTCATGTTTATAGAAAAATAATGTTCATAGAAATTTAGAAAAAGTGGGTATCAATATTCTAGGAGTGGATGTTTGAATGAACGGTTCAAAGAACGTCGCGTCGGTACACATACTACAGCCGCAGGCTTCCTGCAATATCTCTGAATAGCCATTCACCCTTCTCATAAACATAGTGGTGCACTTAAATACAAACTGTTACCAGCATACCTTTCCAAAAATAGCCCACACTTGTTATACGCTTACATTTATACGTGTTCAGTTTAAAAATGCCTTACATAAATAAACTGGTTATGCTAAACATTCACCAGGTGAAATAAACATTTCATATAATCGAACTTATCTTTAATAACGCGTTACATAAATAGTTTTTGTGTAGGCAGCCGCTAAGCGAACTTATCGAAACGGTAAATCGCGCGAAATTAACGAAGCCAGGAAAATATGCCGGAAGGCATTTAACTTCGACCCAGTTAGGTGCAAGCTGCGAAGTGCGATCAATGGTGTGCCAGGAGTTGCATAGTTTGCAATTAAAGCATTCAATGGGGAGCGCAGGGCTGCTGACAAATAAATGATGACAACGCGCCAACCGGAATGCGCGTTTGCAAAACCGGAAACCAGAGCGCACTACCGTTAACATTAGAAAACGAGTTCATTTTACGACTTTTGAATGACTCTTTATCTTAATATTAAGACTAATTTATTTGGATGTTTGAATTTACATATTTCATTTTCTAATTGTTTAAACAAATAGCAATGATTTACCAGAATTTTGTATAACAATAAAAAAGTATAAATAAATTAATTTTTTATCTTTGATTTGATTTTGTCAGTTTTTATTGATGACAAGCATTGTTTTCCAACTTAAATATACCTTGTATGTGTGCCAAATTTCAATCGAATTTGACACTAAAACGGATTGCCTTTGACCTAAACTTATAAATTTACAAGTTTCATAAAAGCTTTGTACACTCGACAAGTTTATTTAACGTCATTTTGTCTCGCATAGAAAATTTTAACACAAAACAAGAACTGCACTGCTAAATGTCTTGTAAATGAACCCACTTTAATATGCATAAGCTTTATCGCTGCATAGTTTTCCGAGTAACCTGCATACAACTGCTTATACCTGCCGCACGTTGCTCAGTTACTGTTATGAATTGTTTGTATTTGCAGAAATAACCTCAATATCCTCCAGCTTAGTTTCTGTCATCATAATATCTATACCTATCCGGGTTTGTCTCGTGGAATTAGTTCCACGTATTATTTACTTTACAATAGCATTTGCGTTACAGTTTTGTTGCTGTACCTAGTACCTAAAGTCAAGAATACTATAAATAGCACGTATTAATGCGAAATTGATTTATTATTATGATTGAAAATAGCCAAAGGACGTTCGTGCGAGCCAACACTGCATCATCAGCTAAATTTTATTAATATTCATTTTTATATATTATATTTTCAATTCATAACACTCATTTGATTACGCCAAGGATAGAGTTGTTGTATGTGTATTTCTTTGTGAATAAAAAGTAATTGAATGTTATAAAGTTTTTTAAAAGAGATGATTAACACATGCTATCTGACGGATGATAAATATTTACGGTTTCTTTACATGGGCAATAAAATATTAATGTGTAACAAAGTGACGCGGGGCGCGTTCGTTAATAGTTTTATTTTTATCTTTCACTCGATTCAATTGAAGCCAATGATTGCGGTGCCTTCGAAAATGATTTCGAACAAGGTCGTAGACTCCGTTTGTTTATGACAATGACGTTAGTAACTATAGAGTCTAGTTAAGAACTAAAATGTAATGAAAATCATTCTCTACAATAAAGAATTCATAAGATGAATTTATTACGCGAAACATACGGGGCTTATCCAAGATAGCTTAAACAAACCCTACTAAATTATTCCTGCTCTTGTATAAGGTATTGTGTTTAATAATGTATTATAACACTGATTCTATAAAGGAATGTTTACTCAATAGTCTAGCTAAGTTGACCTTGATCCAATATTCAACAATGTTTCTCCCAACATCTTTAAACAATTACTATAACAATTGTAAACTACATTGAACTGTTTACGATTGTGTGTGCCAATTAGAGCTAGTACCGACCTTCAGTGGCCCTTGCAGAGCATTAGATCCTGCCCGCTAAAAGCTTAAGCGTATACAATTCAATTACGCATTTCTAAGCTCGTTGAGAACGAGATTCTCAAATTAAATTTTCGCTCAAGTATTCCTTTTCATTTTCCTTTTAATTTATGAAATATGCAAAATACGCGTACAGTGTCTGTATATATAAAACAGAAGTATATGAGATGTATCAACCTTAATACCTTACCTTTAAACGGAAATAACCTTTTTGATCATTTTTGCATCTCATAAAAAAATTGAATAAATGAAGGTACGTGATAAAACCCACAAAAACGAAAACTTGAACGGAGGACACAGGAGGGTAATCGACCACAAAGGAGCAATCGGCCATTCTTCATTGTACCTTTTTTCGCCAACGTATGTAATTTTATTTTATCAATCAGTTTTAAAATTATGATATTATGATGAAGGTTATATGGTAGTAACTATATTTGGTTCCTGCTTAATTTTTTGTTATTGTAAGTAGTAAATAAATCCGTGACGTAATAAGTAGGTACATACGTCGAAAACGTCAACTATTGTACCCGTACATGGTCCTCCAATGCTTTTCATGTTATGAAATCATCGGAACTCGTTGCTGACCTACTTAATAATTGAATACGCTTGCAACTAGTTTTTATAACCAACACATCAAGGACGTAATAAATGCATGCTGTACCTACCATATGCACATACATATTAATACGTTTAATGGACTGCTTTGTTAGTCTAAAAGTTACCATAGTTTAATGCAGATCGTAGAGTAGTGAGTATCAAGTTTCGATTCATACCTTGTTAGACCACAAATCTTCATATACATTTTCTTAATACATATGTAGCTCAGATGATATGAAAGAATATTTAAAGATTACTTTTTATGCATTGGCTTGCAACTAAAATATAATCAATTGTACGATGTGACTAATCCATATAATATCTCGAACGTGATTTTTTTACCTTCATTTATATAACAGCCTACGTATATTATATAATAATACATCGATGAATAACTTAATTGAATGGTGTATAAAAACTACAATTAAATGGCAATTAACAATTTAATTTATTAAGCCTACTTAAAAAAAGCTTTTTTCTAATGACGCACTCTATACAACACTTTAGCTATGAGAAAATTAAAATGCAATGTTGCTTAATATTCCAACTTTGTAATGTCGATGTGTGACATGAATGCCGTTTAATATAATAGCGTTAATCGCGTTGTAAACAGGAAAATTAAAATTGCAATGAATTTGATTGCCGTCTGAAATTACACGCTATACTAGTTTGCAATATAGGATTTGGTTTTTAATTTGGCAAGCTTCTCTACAATTACGATTTCAAGCGAATTTTAAGATTTCTCTACGATTGAGGGACAGGATAAGAACAAAAAAATTTAGACAGCTATTTTTGTGTACTACTTGTTGGCTCTTCTTTTGAAGAAATTGTTTGTAATAGTTATATATGAAGGTGGTCTTGTTAGTCTAATGTAAGATTTATTATTGTTTTCGGAACGTTTATTCTCAAATACTGTTAAACATTAACCACAATTTCTAACCTACTACAAGGCTATTCGTTTTGTAACACATAATTTTCATTGGTTGGAATGGAACATGGAAGCTGAAGCATATGTACTTTCATATGACCTAATAAAAATTCAGAAGTACATATAAAAAGTATATTTTAGAATGGATTAAGACGCCCACATGATCCGGTAGTTCTTACTAAACTGACATGTTTTTGATGCTGTAAAAAGAAACTCTACACTTCCTTTCATTATTCTTCATAAATTTTGACATGTAAAAATCGTTTGAAGCGTATAGATTCTTTATTCTTTGGAATTAGCGAACATCTGCTTTCATTGATGTGTTCTATTTATAACATTGTTTTAAACTGAAATATTATTATAATACACTAAACATTCTTTTCAATATTACGTATGACTTAATGTTATTATACGTTTACGATGAAACTTGCTATAAACATTTTTCCTAAGAAGTCCATTGAATTTTACAGACATTCCCGACATCCCCGAAGACATCAAGAAGCTGCGGGCGCTTCAGATTGCCGACTTCAGCAGTAACCCCATCCCACGGCTACCAGCGGGGTTCAGTCAGCTCCGAGCCCTCACCGTGCTCGGCCTCAATGATATGTCATTGTCCAGCCTACCAAGCGATTTCGGCAGGTAAGGACCCCTGATTTCTTTATCCTATATATCACACTATACACTCACAGGTGCAGAACATTTAGTTGTAGGTTAAAGTATTGATTGAAAACATTGATATTTTCATATGTACGTATATAAAACTTTAGGCGTTGGTAATTTATGAGATCTAAACATATATTAGATTCAGATATTACCCCCTTAAACGTCACAAACATATACAAAAACTATAGTACCTTTGTTAAATTTTAGAATAGATAAATAAGTATTGAATTCAAACAATATTTACACTCGTTAAATAGTATTTAAATTCGTGTTCTCAATTCGTGAGTTAGAAAGGAACTATATTTCATAAAATCACGACATGACGGAGCTTATTGTAAAGCTTCACAAAGACTAATGAAAGCGAAAGTTCTGTGGAAAGTTACAGCCGCGGGCGACTCTGGTTAAGCGTTGTATGAACTCTGCAAATGTGCTTTGTTGGAATGGCGATACGTTGTCATTAGTTTTTATGAGTTATGTAACTGTTTGTATTGCGGTTAGACCACTTCGTAATATAACTTTGACCAGAATTGAACATTAGGCAGGTTATGTCAACTTGATGTGTCGAATATTATAACTGATGCCCAATTAAAAGTAAAGACTTACTTTGTATCGACTTTTCTCATCTTAATCAAGCGTTATGAATTGAGATTAAATCTGTGTCTCATTTTCAAGTAGTGTTTAATTATAAATTTATCATATAAAATAGATTATTAAACCTGCCTTAGTCCGTTAAATTGATTAAATATTAAAGTCAAGGTGTACAGTTTATATAAGTTGCTAATTAATAAAATATAAACGCTAAAAGCTTTGAACTCATAAGATATTAATAATTCATCCCTAAAAAGTGCCAAGGTGAACATCAGGCGGCTACTACCGACCTTTACTTGTTTTGGTAAAGCGGGTATTTACCCAAATGTCTCGACTCCTCGACCAACTGGTATAAATTGCAACGGAATTTAGGGCACTTATGACACTGTCAACTATAAAATGTCCTATTCATTACCTTAATAACAGGTATGTCAAGATATGCAATTTTGAACCGTATACCAATGTAACATAAAGCTTAAGCCTATGTTGTATAAAAACATGGAATACTACGCAATGTAGGTAAACTGGCTGCGATAAATAACAGGGCGTGCCTACTACGAGTCTTATCAAGGTATTACGATTTTATCTAGCATAGCATTTCAGCGCAAAAACAAATGTATAGATATTGATATAATTAAGTTCAGAAGATTGTTTACTATATAAAATTTCGGAGTATTTTCTCATTTAAGTTTGATTGAACGTGATAGGTTGTCTTTTTTAATTAACTTTGCAAGGATCAATTTAATGGCGTAGGAGTCGAAATTTTCAACAAAACTTATTAATTACATATAGATAATAATAATATTAATTATAGATAAAATTAATATTGTATTTTTTTAATAACGTATTGGTCTAAAAATCTTTTTCGTTCCAAGGTTTAATCAAATCGAACTCGCCGTGACTAATGAACGTGCTCAACGTCGCAGCGACGATAAACGCATTCTTTACAGTTACGACTAACTCCGCAATTAACGACAATAATAAACCTAATTTTTCGCATACAAAATACATAACACGACTTGTGGCATCATATTAATGGGAGGCACAAGAAAAGCTTTGTTTTTGTTACACAAAATCAAATCAGGTCGTAATATTTTAAAAAGGGAGCTGTTAAACTAATTCAAAGGACATTATTAAAAATATCGTTGTCTTAAGGTAGATAAGGTATACTCGTATAACGTTAAATTCTGAATGATTCTGAAAAACTATATACCATTATTGCTTTTGCAATATCTTAACGGAGGAGTTTTTGTGGAAGACATGGCAGGTGTCGTTTAGAAGAAAAAATATAATCTGTTTCCATCAAATGTTCTCAGTTGGAACCGACGAAACCGTTATAAACGGTAGTAGGTACGCGAGGTATCTCACAAGAGTTGTTTTTGAATAGGCGAAGCCTTACAACCGTGTCGTGAGTGATTCATCAATCGTTTTGTGTATCGAACGTTGCGCTAAGTGCTTCGACATCTTGCTTAGGAATGCGACTTCAAGGTTGCGAGTGTAAGTCGCGGCCGCGTGCTGAATGTAAACAGAATCCTATTTATTTTGCCGCAGGAAATTGGCATGTGACTTACAATGTGGAATAGGCCTCTGAGCGTAATTAATGATTGAATAACATTAATTTCTGCTTTGAACATGTTTCCTGTTTATAAACATCAAAGATTTCTAGCTATCGCGAGGAAATGTAAGTTTTGAATGATATTATTATCATTCTAAATTTGGATGTTAAGTTACTTAAAATATTCTAGTTTTTTTAATGTTAGAATTAAAGAAAATTTTAGAAGTTATTTGGCAGTGAAGTGACGAAAATTACTAAATGTAATTAACATATATATGTATGTATATAATATAGTGGGTCACCTACTGTTTGTTTTACTCCCACGTTAATTTTGTTTTCTGGCTTGCGGTTTTAACTGTTGGCACATTTTAAATATAACAGTTAATGTGTCTGCTTTAGAATTCTGTGTAGTTGTGTTTATATATCTATAAAATATTAATTTAAAATTTCAACAATAAGTGGCTTGATTAAAAACGAGTGATAAAAATGGATTTGATTGTGTGTAAAGTCATTATATAACCCGAAAGACCCTTAAGATATTTGCGAAATGCACTTGTCTACATACCTGTAATTATATTGCCCAGTAGTTATCCATTTAACCTTGCTTATGGCTCTACTTCGAATAGTAACCGGATTAGTCACCCATTGTCTTTAGTCCCACAACACCATTTTTATATGAGTGAATTTGATTCTGAATGCTTAGTCAATGAGACTTTCTTTTGCATTCAGGTAGGAGATAAGCAGAAATCGCAACAAACAATAGTATAAATACATGAAAATTTCCCAGTATTTTTAAACTTCATAACTCGACAAGGACATCGTACCGATGACTCATTCAAAGAAATAAATGAATTGTGCAAAATGCATTGACCTATTGGCAAATTTGCTTATAAGCTGTTCGGAAATTATCGAAAAACCGGATCAAAGACGAGCTAATTAAATTAATGTTCTATCAGATACGTACACTATACGTTTATATTATTAATTAGTATAATCAGCGCTATTAATCGATATGTGTAACGTGATTTGTGACGTTTTTATGTCAAAGACTGAATCAGTTTTGACGAGGTTTGGAACAGGCACAGCTTTAGAAAGAACATACACTTATTTTTTTACTATAATAAGCATGTAAAGGGTTGAAAGAGATGATAAACGTGAGGTTTTGAGAAAAAACCGTGAAAAATTGTATTGAGACATGTTTTAAATTCATAAACTGAACCAAGGATTAAAACTAGGTACAAGTTCACGAAACAAAGTAGACATCGAAAGTACCCTGTCTGCAAAGTTTAGTGTTCTTTTGAAATTCTAGTTCGTAGCTTAAGACTTTATGGATATATAAAATTTTAAGAGTTATGAAGGAATCTTGTGCCTTATTGCTTTACGGCAAATAAAAAGGGATGTTTGAATTTTCTTATTTAGTCAATATGCTTCAAAACGATTTGACCAAATAAGATGGTTATAAAAATATATCAAAACTATTCAAAAAATGGTTAAAAAAACGGATCCTTCAAGGACAGTAAAAAAGAAATATTCTATCACAGAAAAAATCTTTAGAAAAGTAAACGGTAAATCCAAATACAACGGTACGGCACTACGTCATCATGCGAGTTGACCGATTTTAATTTCTGTTGACCGTGAAATAATATAACAAAATATTAATCATTTATTTCAGCTTGGTGTCCCTGCAATCATTGGAGCTGAGAGAAAATTTATTGAAGTCATTGCCGGAATCGTTAAAAAATCTGACAAAGCTAGAAAGATTAGATCTTGGTGATAATGAAATAGAAGTATTGGTAAGTATTTCTATACTCTAAAAAGTTAATTATTTATTCGACCATACTTATGTATAGTCCGGGATCCCTGGTACATTTTTCCAATTGATTACTATCAAGCTAATTTTTGGTGAGTAGCTTTATATTGATGAGACGCCCAATAATTTCCTATACCAAACTCTCGATTGTGGTAGCTAACAGAGGTAGCAAGGATAAAATATGTCGATTTGGTGATTTAAAAATATTTATTACTAACTGATTTTTCTTGTCTTATATCTCAAGATAATTATCTAAATTACTTGGAAAAATATTTGTCCTACAAAATCTATGGTTTGATCAAGTTTGTCCCCTCTTTCCAACATGTATCGATAACGAGGTCATCGTAAATTATTACTAACCAGCTGATTTTTATTTTTTACTTAGTTAATTATTAGTATTATTTAACAAACATATTGTCCTACAAATTTCGTGGTACGTTTTTCCGGTCCTACGCT
>JADANM010005714.1:5172325-5206633 GCA_026213755.1 Eurema hecabe
TATGATAATATTATAGTCATAACTTTCGCAAATTGATAATGGATTTCATAATTAATTCACTTATGAATAAAGTTGTGCTTCGTAAAATTGAAGTTACTCGAACTCGAACTTAATTAATACAAAATTAATTTTAGCCCGGGTTCATCGGTGAGTTGCCCTCGCTACAAGAATTATGGCTGGATCACAACAAGTTACAGTATCTGCCTTCTGAAATTGGCAACTTGAAAGCTTTAATATGTTTGGACGTTAGTGAGAATAAGCTTGAGAAGATTCCGGAAGAAATCGGCGGGCTGTGTTCGCTGACCGATCTTCATTTGTCGCAAAATATGCTCGAAACGGTACCAAATGGTATCGGCGACTTAGGCAAGTTAGCTATATTGAAATTGGACCAAAATAGACTACATACGCTAAACGAGAATGTGGGAAGGTGAATATTTTTGTTTCATATTTAATATAGCTACATCATTTACAATTTTTCTATACTTTATATATATTTTTATTTTGTCCACAGATGTACAAATCTACAAGAGCTTATATTGACGGAGAATTTTCTAATGGAACTGCCACGATCGATAGGGAACCTGAACGAGTTGACTGTACTGAATGTAGATAGGAATTCCTTAGGAGAGATACCACCTGATATCGGCAATATGACCCTACTCGGTGTTCTGAGCTTGCGAGACAACAAACTAACCAAGCTGCCCAATGAACTAGGAAACTGTAAATCCCTCCATGTATTAGATGTAAGCGGCAATCGGTAAGTAATACATCCTTTTACATTTTAAATATTTTATTAAAAAATTACAATAGTATTGTTAGGAGTTATTAGTTATAGTTACTGAGTTAATCGTTGTTTAGTTTTTATTTTATAAAGTTTAGTACATGCTATTTTTTAAGTTACGTAAACTCTACACATATTATAAATGTGAAACTTTTTGAGAGTGTGGATTTATATTTGTTTCTCTTTCACGCGAAAACGTCTGGACCTATTCAGTTGACATTTGGTGTGTAGATAGTTGATGCCCTGGATTAACACATAGAATACTTTACACCCCGACATTGCACCGGAAACGGGAATAACTCCCCAAATAAATATGTATTGTTTACAGATTACAATACCTTCCATATACGCTAGTGAATTTGGAACTGAAAGCAGTGTGGTTATCGGAGAACCAGGCGCAGCCGCTGCTCACGTTCCAGACGGACCGCGACGAGGCGACCGGCGAGAGCGTGCTCACTTGCTTCCTCCTGCCGCAGCTCACGTACACGCAGCAGCCAGGTATCCCTTATACGAGAAAATAAAGGGGGGTTTACTTCGCTTAGCTCTATTACAGGTACCATGAAGTAGCTATCGGTGACTTCTTCAATTTCTTATTGAATAGGAATACGAAAGTCTAATATTTTTTCAAGTTTTACAGACACTATGGAAAGTAACTAAGCGAGTCTGAATTGTTTTATTCAGTAATATTAATGTATATAAATATGATGTGCAGGAGTTTTTTTATAATAACTTCATGGTAACTGCAGTGTTAATGCTTCGGTTGCTTTGTCAATATTCTTTTTTTTTTGTCTTTATAAAAGCAGTCTCAAGTACATTGAAGTGTAATTATTGTACCATATGTTGTAATCGCTCGCACTACATAAGCATGCAATATTTAGTGTGCGTTGATAATTTTAAAGACTTCTGGTTCTTAAGACTGTTTGCTTTAGATTATGTTTACGTCATCGCGTCACTTGTAATATTGTTACGAGATGTACGTGCCCTAAATGTATAAGGAAACACGATGCAGATGTGACCGCATACGGTATTTTCTTATTTCTGCTTATTGTGCTTCTCTTTAATTGTGCAAAGTTAATGCCTATTCACTTATATAGATATATAATAATTCATTCTATAGTAATTTTATAATACATATATTAATTTTATGTAGACATTTCTACATAGGCAACTACATCTAGATTCACGAACTGATGGTTTTTAGTGTTTTTAACCGACTTCAAAAAAGGAGGAGGCTCTCATGTTATACCATAACGATTCAAAAATGCTACATACATATATCCTAATAGTTATAAAATATATTAGACCTTGTTTTGGCGAAGATGCTTATTTAACACAAAAAGATTAAATTTGAATATTATTTTCTTGAAATATGTTATAAGTAACACTAAAACAACCTTGATGCTCCGTAATAACAATTAAGCCTTTTTGTCGTAACTACCTTCGTTTTTCTTGCCGTAACGTAATTTTGTGTTTAAAATTATAAATAACGCGTTGTATCAAAAAATTAAAATCCATAGAAATATGTATACATTCTAAGTATTATATGCTCATAAGACATTTACGTAATTTTTGCTGAACTTCCTTCAATAAATTTTTATTGAATAAAGCTTTAATTATAATCCAATATAAGTATTAATTGATAGTGACGTCATTATTAATATTTTTTAAAAACGGCATATAATCTATAATGTTAGTTAGTGAATAGTGAGATTTTAAAAGAAGTAAGAGTATAAGTGAATGGGCATTGACCGGTGTTTGTTTTGTTTGCTGTGTAAATATACTAAACGTCACTTTTACACGACACGAATAGAGTTGGAACACACGTCCGAGGTTGGCAGTGGCACCTGGTTCAGGGAACACAGGTTTAATTCACAGTCGCAGGAACTAGATAGGATACGAGGTGAGACATGTACATACAAATATTTTTAATTTATCCACACATATTTTTATTAATCACAGCGCAGCTTCTTACACTGTAGTGTAGATAGATTGAGGCACACTTTTAATGTAGATTTTCGTTACTTTTAAACTAGTTTCCTGCACAGATTAGGATACAGCAGCAAAGGTTTTTATGTCTATTATGTGTATTAGATGTTATGAGGGTTTTTGAAATATAGTAAGGGGCTAAATTATTGACATGTAAGTTGAACCTAAAGAGCTTTGTTCACGAGTATTGTATGAAGGATCTAAACGTTTCGATATTATCCGTAATACTCAAACACCTTAATAAGTTAATATCCTTTTTACATTTCTTGGTAACCGTTAGCTTAAAATTTGTTCTTAAATGTACATTGCCAGTAATAGTCGCATACTTACAACAATGATGCACAGAGCATAGGTCAACTTATATGTCAGACAAAATACATGTTTATTGTTTTTTACATATTGTGTCGTACGCTTTAAATGTTTGTCATACTGTGAACCTTGTTATGTAGTTATTGTTACGTAAATTTTGGGGTTAAAGTTACAATTGCTTACTTAAAATAATTACAAATTTTAAATATAACCACGTACCTAGATGTAAAAAAGAAAACAATTTAAAAAATTAAATGTGTGTTTCTAACGATTTTATTCCATGACAGAATCTACATTTTCGCGAGACCACGATTCCGATGACGATTGGGAGGAAAAGGAAGCGTCTCGCACTATTTCTGTGAAATTCACTGAAGACGTGCCCGAAGCTAAAGAGGTGAGCATATGCTGTTATCCGTTTACTTGCAGAAGAACCGCCAGTTACACACGTCCGTACACAGATATACCTTTATACGTGCACAATACTGGATACGCGATCAGAAACCAGTGCAGGAATGCTAGGACTTGGTTTAGAAATAGCGTATTTAATAGGCAAAGAGCATATCTAGTACTAAGCTCCATATTGGTTACGTTAGAATAGTCTAGATATAAACTATAAAATCTCGTCTTGAATTTTATTATGCAGTATTATTTGTATGTAAGCTTTATATTTTATTTATTAGCGAAACATTGGTTGTGCATATTCTGTTATTTCGTTCCGTTGAAATTGTGTTCAAAGTTTATTTATGTAACGATAGTTGTAACAAACTATTATGAAATAAAAAAAACAAAATTGTGTTTAAATCTTTTATTTTTAGTTGCATGTTTTGTCTACTGATGTGGCAATGTTAATAAATTAATTGTTATACTATATCATACCCCTGAATTATATAAACAAAATTATATTTTTCTAAGATTATAAAATATATTGTATAAGTTTCATATTTATATATTTTGATCGAGACAGAAATGTAATAATAAGGTAAAAGTTCAGTCAAAAAAGTTTAAACAAACAGATAAAATACAATAGAGGAAAGTAATAGTCTTATATTATGGTATCTATATAAAACAGTACGGGTTACTTATTACCTATGTGTTTACTAAAATACCAATTTGCATATTTGTATTAAATGACACCGAGTATGCTGTAGGAGCCTCCCAATTTAACGCACGTTATCATTGTAAATGACGCGTACAACACGCCTTTTATATTGCTTTATAAATTCGCAATCATGTCACTAAGTTTATATAGGACGGGTAAATAATAAGACGGAAACAAATGAAGGTTTTAATTGCAGTTTTTGTAAAGTTTTATTGTACAGTTGATTGGGTAAGGACTAAGGAGCACGCATTCGCGTACGCAACGCTGCGACCGTGGTGTGTTGTGTTGGTTCAAGGTGACGTGCGCGCAGGAGGACGACTCGTTCTTCGGCGCGCAGATGTTAGGGCTGAGGCGACCGTTAAATGTAGTTCGCAAGCTAGTCACCACGCAACGGAGGAGCTCCTTGCAGAGGCTATCCTCCTCTATTACTAACCTCGCTGAGGTACACCACCGATGAGTGCATTCACAAATATGTATATGGGTTTCGTACAACTATACCTGGGAGTTGCGATGTTCTTTTGTTTTGTTGCACGGTGGTTTAGAGCTTTGTATAAGAAGCCGTATTCGATATGTTAATTAAAATTATAAACATTAAAAATCTGACACGGTTTTGAACTAAGAATATGGCTCTTATATCATTAAATACATAGTAGGGATTTTACGAAGTGTAAAATATTCTACGCGAGCTCCAAAAAGTAAATTAATTTGTGAATGCACTCTCACCGCTCTATCCGCTGCCTCCACGATGCATTTTGTATTAGAATATGCTACCTAGAAAGAAATAGAAAGAAATATTTTGCCTTTTGCATAGTAACTTTATTTACAATTTTTATCGAAAAGTTTTAATGCTATGCTTTATTCATTTACAATAAATCACACAGTCATTAAATAAGATAATTTCGTCGCATGCATTTCACTTTATACCTATTTGCGACATTTACACCGTAGACTCTGAGTTTATTTAGATAACAATTAAAAAAAACTTACCTGTATTCCTTATAATTAACCTGTAAACGAAATATAGTGTTAAATATAACCCTATTTTCTAAGAATTACCAAAATAATAAATTATAAAAAAATAAAAAGGATACTGTGAGGTCTTCATTTGATTTTCTTTGTCATAAACTTCACTATTTGTGTTAGGAGATCCCGAGACGTTGTATTTGCTCCAAGGCACGATGCGATATGCGATCATATCCTGTGATTCACGCCTAGTTTTGTTCCACTTGACGAGCTTAATAGGCTAAACGGCAATTATAAATTTTTATGAGCATAAAGGTCACATCCTAGTTCCACTAAAAGTACCATTTCGACTTACACTATTGGTCTTCCCTTAAAGAAATTATTAAAACATATAACGTATACAACGCGTTTAAACTAAGATTTGACGTCGTCTGAATAATAACACTAAGTGTACGCCCTTATCATTTCCACGGATTCAACTTATTTACCCAGTTGTATGAAAATATTGTATAAACCTGTTGAAGATGTGCAAATAAATTATAAAGTCTGTTATACATATCAGTAATATTACATGCACATTGCACACCGTTTTATAATATTTTGATATATATACATACATCGTATAATGGTACTGTTAGTTCGTTATTTATTAATACAAACAAAATATTATTCACGACGACTCATATTTTGAATTCCTGATTAATATTATATAATGCTACTAGATATATAGTTTATGCTTTGTAGTTTTCAGTCCATTTATTTTGTGCAATAATTTTTAGTAGGTACCTCTTTATAAACAACAGTGCAATTCTCACATTTAAATATTTTTAGCATGTGCATGTATTTTATTTTAAATAACTTAATAGACTGTATGATCTTGGTATTTTATTTCAATTGAACATTTATTTCTAAGTTGCCACTTTGTTTAAACAAACTTCAAATTGTAATAAAGTGGACTAACAAAACAGAGAAGAAAAATCTGTTAACAAAGTCGCAACTTTGAGCAATAAAATTGCCATATACAAAATTTAAAATCGTTAAAATTTCGACAGACTCCTTTCGTCCGACAAAACACACCTCACCCGAAGGAGCTGAAGGCGAAAGCAGTGAAACTGTTCACAAGAACACCTGAGCAACCGCCGGTTAACGAAGTGCCCACCGCCAACGGAATAGTTCCACCGGAGCCTGTGCATATCGTTACTGAGATTATTGAGGTATTTTGTTACTTATTGAGAGTTATTTTTAAAGGATATGTTTATTATGAATTATTTGTTATAGGAATATATGTTTTTTAAGTTGGGCTGATGGAACTTTACAATATTAACTGCAGGTCTTATCTATCTATTTATTACCAATTTTTTTATGCGTATGTTAATTATCGATACTCAGCTTATCAATTCTTTTCATCTACAATTTATACTAGAGAATACTAGAAAATAAAATTTTATATGTTTATTATTATTATTTTCAAGGTAAGATAATTAAAATTTGTATGTATGTTTAAACAGCCCCCGCCGCCACAACCACCGGTACCTGAAGTGAGTCATGACGAGGAAAGCGACAGTCAAACACACGAGAAGGAGTCATCGGAGGGAGAGAATGAAGACAACGACGATTCCGACGAATTGGAGGTATGTGTGCCTTATAATCAAATATTTATAGGCAATAGACAAATAACATTTAAGAACAAGTCGCCTATTTTGACAGATCTGTATTGACAGCTGTCAAGTGAGCCGAATTAAACTACCTAACTACTAACGTAAACAGTTCACTTTCAGCATGGGTATTTTTATACTACTAACTGAGGTACCACATTAGACAATATATTTTGGCGATAAATAGGATTTGACAATCGTCCACAATTAACACTATGCTAAATATTGTATTGCATAATTATGTTAGAGGTATTTACTTTAGTATTTATATAAACGACAAAGAAAATTACTATCACTTTTTTTAGTTAGTCAACAAGTAATTTTACTAAGATAGCCTAGGGAAAGTTGGATCCGAGGCTAGTTAGTTTATTAACAGCGAATGGGGTCGGATTAACTTTCTAAATGATAACTAATAATTAGGTAGATAGTTTTCTTCGACATCATCTTGCAATTATGATAAATAACATTTTCCTTTGAAAGTTGTCATTTTAATTAGCTTTTGAATAAATAATGAGTAATTTTCTTAAGAAAAGCTTCAGGGAAATTAGCATAAAAGGTGCGTTTAAATCCGTTGATTATGCTTTTTGAAGTAAGTAAGTATAATAAATTTGGTTTTCTAAAAATATAATAAGATGTTTCGGAATCACTCTTGTAAATGTCTTATATCCTGTTTCTCACGGCGTTGTTTTCGTTAAACAAACCAACCTAAAAAGTAGACTAATTTTTAATAGATTAACACTAATATAAAGTATTTGGGTCTCGGAATGTAACAGGGTATGGTAGAGTGCGGGCGAAGCTCCACAGCCTTAGACTAGCCTATCGCCAATATATTCACTTTAAGTATGTGAGTTGTGTCGGTACATACCCTGTTACATACCATCATTGTGGAGCAGGTGTATCTCCGCAAATTGAGTATGAGACTAACCTATGGATTAGCAGCAATACATTCGCTTGTTTGGGTATCGGTATATAACTCGGGGTGTGATGTGTTACGGCAGTAGCTACGCAACTTGAGTTTTAGACTAACCTTCCGTCAGAATAGAATATATTCTAGTATTGGTATGTAACAGTCCGCAAATTGAGTAAGAGACTAACCTATTGACTAGGATAGACATAACAGGGTGGGTTGTGGTGCGGGCGTAGCTCCACAACTTTAGTATAAGACTAAACTATGTACTGGGAGCAACATATCCGCTTAATATTTGGGTACCGGTATATAACTGGGGTGTGATGGTGCGGGTAGCGCGGGCGGCGCGTGGCGTGGCGCGGCGTGTCGGAGCGCGGCGCGGCGGGCGGCCGCCTGCACCGCCGCGACACGCCGCACCACCTCAAGAACAAGCGCATCAGCCGCCTCGACGCGGGCCACGCCAGGGAGATCATAGCCCAGGTGCAGCGCTTCTTGTGCACTGACACTCACACTGCTACTGCTAGCTCAGCTACTAATCGCACACGAATGCGATATATGCTAATTTGTTGTTGTTGAAGCACAAAAGTGATCAATTATTTGTAGTGGATTAGATTGACGCATGTTACTTACTGCTACTTCTGGCTCAGCTACTAATCGTACACGAATGCGCTATATGAAATACTAATTTTTTGTTGTTGAGGCAGATAAGTGATTATAAGTAGTTGATTAGAATGACGCAGGAATGATTTATTGAGTTTATTTTTTTTATCCTTGCCTTAGAAATTTTGCTGATACATAACTGTTGTGTTTTTTTATGGTGCTAAGTAAGTGAACTTGTAATACTTGACAAACCATGTGAATTAATTATAATTTATATAAGTTCATTAATTACTGTAAACCATTTTGATCGTACACGCATTTGTCTTCATTATGTTATCGGAAGTGAGCATGTTGTGTTTCAATTTAATCGGATGCCCGTAATTAAAATTTGGAAGTTTTAAATGATCTTGTTTAAGTCTACCTAGTCAAAGAAAGTAAAAAATGGTTTTTACTGTTAGTAGATAGTCAGTTGCATTCGTGTGAGATTAGCTAGATGTCTTAGAATAATTAACATACCACCTGCATGCTTCTAATTTTGCACCCAACTTATAATTTGCTTTATAATGACATGTATCTACTCGGAATTAGGGACCATTATAAGATAACGTGTAATTTCTGATCTACTTTCTGCACAAACGAAAATTCAATTGGAATTTATTATCCATTGTAGCCGGAAAGCCAATAATCGATTTATCAGAGATTATAAAAAAGAATAGCTAGGTGTGGCCAATCGTCGTTGTGATATTAATTTTAGATTTTTATTGTATGGAAATAACTTTCTATCAATCTTAACGCTTACATTGGAAATCGGAAGTTTATCCCTCGTACAATTAATAAAAAAGTGCATTTCTTGACAGACAACCGAATCTGACACACTTCAAACTACTTCAGCCACAGATACGAGTACATAAAATAATGTCATTCCTATTAAGTTTGAAATAGTACAACGTGAAATGTAACGTTCCGTTCCTATTCCTACAGTTAATTACATTGTCGTAGATTGACGCTCACAAAGTAGATTGTAATCGTGGGCTTTTCATCATGATGTCTATCTATAAACTAACGTGCTTCGTTACGTACACGGACTCGCGAAAGGGTAAAAGCTGACTTTGAAATTTCTTACTCGTTCGAGAATAACAAAAACAATGGAGTCGTGAGATCGCATATGACTATGACGGACTATTATGAGTGACACCACTATAGAAATTACACGTGTTTGTTTGTAATATTCGCGTTCTATTTAATGTTTAAATCAGTCAGTTTAAAATTGTGGGTTAGGCCGTTGAAATAAATAAATCTTCCGGTGGAATCGTTTCTGTGAGTGCGACCGAAGCGTGGGTAATTGTTGGTATACGGCTGTCACGGGCTGGCGAGCGCGGGCCCTCAAGCACATCGCTCACGGAGCGGGCAAACCCTCACTGTTGTTCGCAGAAACCGTCTTGCACACCGTTCGCGACAATGCTTCCACTGCACTCGATTCCATTTAGTATAAAATCTAACTCAATTAAACTTTAGTATAATGAGGTGCTTGAAAGCAGCAGGAGGATGGTTAGCACGGGTGAGAGACGTTCGGAGATAACGTGACATTTAAAACAAGATTTCAATTTAGATTCCGCCGTGTTTTGTTTGCCTTCACTCTGCCTAATGTTTTTGTTGAGATCTTTCAATTTCACCATGTACTTGCATGCCATAGATAATAAATTAGAACGTCAATGTTGTATACAGTGATTGCATATTGAGTGAGAAAATAAATAGCTGCATTTTTGCAGGCAATTAAGAAACGAGAGCAACCAGAGGAACATAAAACTGATAATGAAGAAGAAGTGGATGACGTACCTGATGGTAAGTTTTTTTATATAGTTACAATTATGAAGTAAAATCTGCACAAATTTTTACTCTTATTTATATGATAATAATAAAAATTAAACTAAACATTTTCTTTAACAAGTGTATTCTGACTATTAACAATTTATATATGTATCGAAGAGATATAAATGTGTTCTATTCTATTCGGTTATTGTGTGAAGAAGACCTTTACGCGTAGATATGAAAGTATGTATCGTGTATGGTGACATCGCCTGCGCACGATGCGCCGAGATAAACCGTTGCGACACTTCGCCCGGTCGTGACCACATTTGTTCTCGGGGATCACGACGATAAATTAACTTAATACTTACTTCTAGTACGTTTGTCTCGCACGAAACATTAGTACTGCGGGTTTTGTAAACCTCGCAATGTCCCAGGAAACAAAATCGTAATGAATGCAAAAATAGATTTTACTTTTAAGACCGGACTAGTGTCAACTATGCTTTGACTCTGTTATGTTTACGTTAAGTAAAAGAAGTATAAAGTAGATATAAACAAAGACAAGAGTATTAGAGATTTGTTAATTATTGTTGAAGCTAATTTCCTATGATAGAAATATATCCTTACTAATTGAATTAAGAACGAGAAAGTTTTTTTAAACAATGGTAACTAGTTGGCTGAAAGACAGCAGGTAGATTAGACCCTGAAATAATATAAAGGATATCTAGGGCTACGTGATGGAAGATACCATAAATGTGTAAATTATTAGACGCAGCTTGTGATATAAAGAGAAAAATATCAAAAACTAACGTTTAAAATAAATGGTTAATCCATAATGATAACAATTTGTAAATGTTTTGTATCGATCAATAAATTACTTTATCAATGCTCGCGGAAATCCAAAGATAAATATTGTTATCGGAGGGTGTTAAAAGGGCTTTTAGAGTATTGAATTTGCCATGAATTCAGTGGAGCAATGTTAGCGTTATTTTAGGGCATGTAATCAGCAGGTATCGTAACTTTATCAGCTTATCTGCGTGCCATGTTGTTACGTACGGCCAGTGTATCGTTTACTTTTGCCAAGATTGCGCCGATTTCTGCGCTCATTAAAACAACCCGTCCTCCGGCTATTGCGTGTCGATCAAAATTATGGATTAGAAAATTAAAACATCGTGTGTGATTCAAACAACCTGTAATTGTAGGCGGAACGACATTTCTCGATATTGTTTAGGTTGCACTCGCACTAAAATAGTTCATACCGACGCATTCTCGCTCATTCGGTGCGCAAAAAGCGACAAGTGATTTTATACGCGAATTTTTTTGTCGTAATGTAGCGCTCGCAAAGTGATTTATTCAAATCCATTTTGAATTCATAAATAATTTATGTAATAGTATTGTGTGCAATAACATGTTTTAATAGTGTTGGCTATAATAAAAATATTTTTATAAGAACAGTTGTGATTATAGTAATACATATATTATATCTATATCAAAATGTATTAGCATGTGAATACCGTGTACGTACTTTGCTCGAAACGTCGATTGCTGAAGGCCAAGTGAAGCTATTGTTGTCGTAGTTAGTAAATATTGTCATGTGTTTCATGTCTCCGTCGAGTTATAGTAGTGTTCCGCGGAAGTCGCGATCTGCTCTATTAACAGATGAATTGTTTGTTTGTGACCCGTTAGTTGTTGCTTTCTCTAAATTCTAAGGAATACTTTTATAGTATCAAATTCTGGCCGTGTTTAATCCGAGACTAAAGAGCAGCGAGGCGTTTTTATTTTATTTGATATATTTATAGTTGGAAGAGTAATATTATAACAGTATCTAAAATTAAAGCTTTGGCTCGGTTTGGTTTATAATATACGTGCTGCACGAAGTCTTTATTGTTATAAATACTCATTTAATATTCTCAGCGGTTTCCTAAATATATTCATACATATATGGAAAAGTAAAATTTCGTTTATTAGAATTTAACAAAAGCTACATGTGTGTTAACATAATTTACATAATGTGAAAGTGTTCTAGATCCTTCAAATAATTTATTACGATAGTTTGTATAACCACAATATTTATTTACTGATTTATTTCAATCGTTATAAATCTTACGGTTCACGATTAACGAGTCTACGTGTTTTCTGTTCATGAATCGACATCACGAATTTTCTCTTGTCAAATTTAATTGTCTTTCATGTCGAGGTCTCATCCCGCCTGCTATGAAAATTGACAGTACCTTTGTTTGGCGGCTAGACGAGATGTTATGAACAAACTTTTAACCTCAATTAACTCTTACAACGCTAAGCTTGTTCTTAGTCTCGCTCGGTCGGTCATTTACTAGTACATCGGCAATCATTAGTCATTTTGCACAAAGAACATCGTTATCTTTCATGTACTTGCTATATACATGACGATTATATGCGTATAATTAATTTGCCTACAGAAAGTTAACGACAAATTAACTCGACAGCTAGCTTCTCACGGTAAATTGTAGAGATAAATTATCTTTTATCTGGACTAATAAAAAAAACAATGAAAGACAAACGTTTGGAAGTGAAATTAAGTGTTCGAAGTGATGGGTCATTAACTCGTAATAGTGCTAGGAGTAGTTTAAGAAGTAATCGAAGCAATTTAAGCAACAGCAGTACCGCATTGCCTGTCCGAGAAATATTTGCGACCGACCGTTATGCGGCACCTCAGAACAGAGCTTTTGATATATTGGATAAGTACCGGAGACAGCCGCAAAAGAACGGAAGCATATATCCGGCACAAAGCCTCCAAGCTCTAAACCAGTATGAACAACAACCAAGGTATAGATATGTACCAGATAGAAAAAGCGTGTACGTTCAATACCCGGAACGACTAAGGGAACATGACTTTGACGGGTATCCTCTTCGTGCGGCGTATTCCACCTACCAGCCGGTATACATTGACCCTTCAACTCAAATATATGGGACTTTACCACGCAATGGACATTATGTAACAGATATCGCACCTCAAGCCCCTGACCATTACACTTTACCCACTAGATCGCCTCGAAGAGTTCGCATAAGTGAACTACAACCTGTCGTACATGGATATGGTACGTGACTCTTTATTAGAACGCTTATAAAATTACTATCTTATAATACAATACATTTTGCTTGAGAAAGTCTTGCATGAAAGGTGTTACGATGTCTCTTGTCAGCCTAAAAGCGTTAATTATATTAACTGTTAATATCGAAGTCAAGCCTTTAAATACCAGCTAGGGTAGGAATCTTTGAAACGTTTAAGATATCAACAGTTTACTTCGAAGAGAAATTGGCCTTAGAAAGCTGCTTTGAATAGAAACTAATCTTGTCATCGACCCAAAGCTTTACTAAATCTCATGAATTTATATAAAGATGCCATTTATAAAATCATAATAATGGATAGATAGACGATAGCCTTTGGCTTTTGCGAAGAATGACATTAGGAATGATGATGCTAATTCTAAATGTTCATTTTATTATTGACTCGAAATAGAGGAGTAAATATTTTTATTGAATCTAACAGTTACTTGACAATGATATGTGATGACGTCATAGGGAATCGGATGCATAATAATCTCCCGTGCATATTTAAGCGTGTTCGCATAAATAGGACGTTATGAACCCTCTAGGGATGGACAACAATAGAAACAGGCCTCCCCGAGGCAGTGGTGCGCTCTAATGAACCACAACAGGTGCGAACCGCCTCATGCCCGCAGTTCTTCATAAGCTCCTATATGATACACTCATATAATTACAAAGAATTCTTTTGGGTGACCTTTTTGATGAGTTTCATTAACATGGCCGTGACGAAGTCAGCTGTACGCGGTATTATGTGCTCGTTAATGGAGTTCACTTTCAAAGCAAGTAAGAATTTGCAATATGCGAATACCTATTAAAATTTACTAATAATAAATGCTTTGTTATTTATTAAAAAAGATTATATTAGAAAAAAAGATTTGAAGTACCGTTATAGTTTATAAGCCTTCGATTCTTTTATATCACCATTTCGGTATGTGCATAGAGTATACCGGTTTCCGAAGGTCACTAGCAAAATAACGTCATTTTTATTTTTGATTGTGACGACTGATTTGTTTAATTTGTTCAAATGAAAGCTATAGCGCGATGGTATATAATAACACAATAACAGTTATTCTCAAGCGGACTTTAGATTGACCGTACCGATTGACCGGCATTGCATAACATTTAATCTGTATCAACTTCCGTATATAAGAAAAACTACAGATAAATCTTTTCCGTTCTAAAATATTATTATGTTACTAACCTTATCAGATAGAAAGTACTGTTACTGTAGGTGGTCTAAGCGAGTTGCATGATATACAAACATAAACAGGAATATGGTTAACTTTAGTATTTAATTCATTTATACGTTCAATAACGTTTAGCTTTTAACCTTAACTGTTTTTGCTCGAAATTCTGCCGTTAAAGATTGACAAATAGCAGATATGCATTGTTCGGGCGAACTTTGAAGCGTGATCTTTGCTATCGTGAGCTACGATCGCTTTGATACCGATACGCGCATTTAACCTAAGCGGTGCTGAAAGTTGGTAAAGAGCATAATGGATGAGCTTTACGTTTATCGGCTGGCATTCACCTGGTAAGTGCAGCCAACCGCAACGTATCGCTGAACTTAGTACCACATAATGTTGCCTTCCGATTTAATTTCAACTCAGGTTCATAGCGCCCTCGGCATTTTAAAAGGTTGAACACGTAACGTCTCGTGAGACTGGATCCTTACTTTTATTATAATGTTACGAATACTATTAAATTAATAAACAGCAACAAAAGAATGAAGTTATAGATCAATCATTATTAAATGATATAAATCTTCATATAAATGTTTTAGAAAGTCTAACGTACTTTGGTAATATGGCTTCAACTGGGTAATAGACTTTAAAGTAGTTAGTATTTTTAATTCGGTAAAATTAGAGAAGTTAAGATCAACTTTTGCTCAATAGAAAAATGTCTAAAATGTATTTACAAATAATATGTTGATCTCGTCAATCATGTGACAGCATACTCGTAGCAAATTACAGCGTATTACTTTCAAAACCATACATTAATGTCATAGACCGTAATTTAGGCGATGTTATGATGTGTACAAAAAAGACGTTCGCTACAAAATATAATGATTTCTTTTCTCACACTGTACATTATTGTAGACAAGCGAGACCCTAGATTGATGTATATTGTTCAGTTATTACTCGGGTTTTCCAATAAAGTGTTTTCCCGAATATAAATATTCCAACAGAATCTTTGATATCATTTACCTTACAAAACTCTTTTATTTATTTCATGTATTTATTTATTCTTTATTAAATGTATAATATATTAATTCTATGTGTATGTCGGTTCTTTTTGAACATAAATGAATCTAAACGGAAAATATTTTACATAGGCACAATACACACTCACTTTGTGCATTGCAAAAAATGCTTCAAAACTTTTATTCAAACACGTGAAACTTTAGATTATAAATTGAAGTACCTTTGTTTCTCACGAGTATCCCAAGTAGGTATGTCGTAAGAAATTTTTGCTAATTATGCAAGAACAATACTAAATTTTATTCGAGTGATTTTTCAATTCTATAGTGTGAATTTTTTAATAATTAATGTCTTGATTATGCAAGCACTTTTTATAATAATCAAAAAATGTTCGCTCAAATTATATAATGCTTTAAATTTCAATGTTAATTTTTGGAATATTATTTTGGTACAGTATGAAACTTTTTATATAGATCTGTCTGCAATGGCTAGCAGGTAATCTGAATACGCATTCACCGACCTTTTGTGTCTGAGTGTTCTGCCTTTCTCTATTTCATTCCATCTGTATATAAATCAATCTTGTGGTAATGACTGTGCCCTAGAGTTTCTCCAATTGCTCGGGTGCAGGGTACGCCAGCCGACCGGTAGCCGAACCGCATGCGTTGTGAATAATCTAAAGTGCGGTGTGCGGAAGGTTAATGCGGTTAACTCCCGCGCCTCGGACACAGATCTCGAAAGCGAACCTGTGAAATGAATTATTGAAGCGCAACCATCATCCGATACCCTATAGTTAAATCGTGTAAATTGCACTATAATTTCATTGTAGATAGAAGATAAACCACGTCATTTTATACTTGAATTGCGCGGAAATCCCATTTAATATTGTTTGGATAGCATTTACGTCTGAATGTTTGAGGCTGATTTGAAATATAATCTTAGCATTGGGTTTTTAGTCGACTAGTAAATAAATTAAACATATTAAAAATTAAAATGACTTAGACATCTTTTTTAATATATTTTATATAGCATTAGCTTGCTAAACAAAGATGTTTTATGTGTTGCAATACGGAGAACATTTTTGTTAGTACGTGTAATAAATTTAAGATACAGTTCACGGATACAGGATATCAGTTTCACATCACGTCCACTTACGAAACAAAAGCGTTCCAAATTGTACGAAATTCTGTGCAAACGACATCGTCGATCAACATACCGTTAGGTGGAATGCAAAAAGCATCCAGTGTTCCTATATGGCATTTTTCCTATTATAACACAAGTAGGTTCCCGTGACCTCCCTGCATGTAGCATGCTTGGGTAAATACGATGTCTTCCTTGATTTTCTTCAGAGATTAAATCGATGCGGTCAACGACCTCAGTTGTATACATACTTCATGTTTGAACCGTACAAGTCGATTTAATACAAATAATTCCAGTGACATTTACTGCAACATAAAATAAATCTACTTGTATATGTACAGGTGCGTAGTACCTACACAGAAAATGGACCACAACATAGTGGAAATCGGTACTGTTACTCTCAGATCCTGTCTTCTAATAATAATTATCTGTAAACTGTCCTGCTTCTAAGTAGTTTCTAGTTTCACTAGAAGTTAATTGTAAAGCTTGTTACTTGTCCACTTAACATTGCGTTGATGTTTTAATCCTACTAGAAATGTGTGTTAATATTTTAATGAAATACTAAGCAATTGCCCTACAATGCATAATGTTGTTTATGGTGTATAATAATGGCATACTGTGTAAAAAAGTATGTTTTTTTATTACTTTTAAAACTTTGCCAAATTGGTATTTACTCTAGTTAATACCACTCTCCTATAGAAAATTCGCATCACATAACATCCTGGTAGAAATGTCATGTTGCTTATCAAGCAACCGTTAGGTCGAAGTGGTGGAGGCCACAGTTCTCCATCCGATCCTCAATTACCTTCTTATTCACAACTTCTTTTCTAGCTTCTTTTTAAAAAGCTGGCAGAAACAAAAAGATATTATACTAACCACGATCACGTAGGCAATTGAAACGTAGCGCCGTAATACCGATCTAATGGCGATAATGGGTAGGTAACGCGAGGGTAAAATAAAAGGAGTCGGTATGCGGCAGGTTGCTTTCTATTTTTAATCGAGGGGAGAGGTCGCGGGCGGGCTGGCGCCACAGCCTCTCATCTCGGTGGTGCTATTGCGCGCATTCCGTCATCGCTAGCGCTCCGGGCTGCGCGCACACACGCGAATACAACGGTGCTACATTGTTTACTATCCTCTACGTATAACGCATTTTGACATACTCCTACACAAGTCATTATAAAATTAATGACTACCGAAAAAGTTTCGCGTGCTTGAATGGACAATGACCGGTCCGGCATCCGCTAGAATATGCCGGTGCAATGCTGATTGATGTTTAGTCTATATTAAGCGACGGATTCAGTCTAGACTCGTGCCCGGAGTCGGGCCTTTAAAGGAGATTTATTGAGTACTGGTTTTACATCGGGAAATGGGTGTTATAAGGAGGAAGAAGCGTAAGTTGTTTATGTTAAATTCATAGTGTTCCATGTTTTATTATGAAATGTTAGAAAAAAACAATGATTATTTTAAAATGATATTTTAAATATTGAAAGACCATGTAGACATTAATGTACTAATTATGAATACTTAATTTATATTAATATCAGTAACAATGTGTCTAACGTGTTTAATATTTTATTATTGCGTCGCTGATTATTAAATGTTGATCTGCTGCAGATTGACATTTCTTATACTACATTCCATTAAAAGAGTCTTATTGATGTTTAAAAAAATTCTAATCATATTATTCGACATTGATCTTTACTTTGTAAAAATGTGACAGGTGATAGGAATAGGTAATCTGACATACCAACGTGACAGGTGAAGGAGAAGTTTTTTTTTTCTTGTTTGATACAAAAGTAATCGATTTGCTACTTCATTGTTGGGTCAGGAATGTTTACTTGTTATCGACACACTTTAGTTTTCAATGGACCACTTGAAATAGTTTTGATTCAGTTATGTTCTAATGCTGTTAACGTTATGTTTATCTAGAGCGATGTTTCATTTAAAATACTGTTTGTTCTAATAAACGTTCTTGTCTTCTGCTTGAACCTCACCTTTAACTCAAATTTTTATACAAATAAATATTTATTACGACTTTTACAACCAATCATACAACTGATACTGAAGTATTAATGAAAAATTAAACAGTCATCGAGCTAAACATATAAAAATATCCTTGTGGCTTATGTAGATTGTGGATCGTAGAATGGTCTGTCGCGTCCGTTCAATAGGGCATACGTTTTAACAAATGTTTTTAGTAATTGTAGGACAGGTGTGAAGGTGAAACAGTAGGTACAACAGTAGTAGTATACACTTGTTACTTGTGATGCGGTCATCGGGCCTTTACACGCACATAAGTACGTAAGGTTGTGTTTCGTAACCACGCAAAATTATTTGTTTTGATGATGTCATCGATGGAGTGATATGAAATGAAAACGTGTTTCGAACACCGTGATTATGGGTTTTATTCGGAGTTCTGTTTGTTAGATAAATCGGAGTTTTATTAATTTAACTAAAATAACTACTAGAAATACATATTCAGCCATAATTAGTGTCTGTTGTAGTTCTTAGTAACAATGTTAAATGGCTCGATTCCAATTTCCGCAATTTTTTTATAAATTTTAATTAAAATAAAAATTACCAATACCATTTACCAATTCACACTTCCACGTAATTTGATACAATTTAAATTAGATATTTTTCATTCACATTGCACCGGCTAAATGAATGTTATACGGCTTCCGAAACAGATACTGTTACAAACAGACTTCCTTGAAACTCTACCTTCTTTCAAGTGTTGCATTTAAGTTCTTTAATTAAATTATGTTCATTACGTAATCGTTATATTTATTGTCTATATTTGAATACTGTTATCAATAGTAATCCTTGTATCGATTTTATCACTTCATTAGTATTTAGTACGCGACATTGGCAATGATACAAGGATAAGTCAATACAATATTGGTCAATGTAAAATACTCCGTTGCGTGATTACCATATCTCAAGCGTTTTAACCCTGAATATAAGTATTACCGTATTTGGAAAAGACAACATATTCCGTCAGCTACGCTTCAATGGTATATGTTTAACGAATCTCTAACTGTATAACATATCCACTATATTATTCACGCTATCGTGATTGAAGTAAATGCTAGAAGCTCAAAACGTTTAGCCATTAGTTACAGCAATTGTCGTTAGACCCAATCGCACTGATATTTGTCTTGAACTACCTATTACACTTTTTATGCTGTTAAAGCTCCGTCATTTTCACTCATTTAACCGAACTTTATGATTGCAAACTATTCGTTATTCGCTCTTTTGTTAGATGAACGTTAATGGTATAATTCCAGTGACTTTCACTTGTCTATTTCGTTTCTATTGGTACTAAATTACCATCATTCCTAGAGAAGTGTTTCCCAATGAAATAAGACTACCGGCCGATAAACGATGGTCACGAATCCTTTAGAGCATCACGATTCAGTTGTGGGATACAATAGAACGTTATTCTATTACATCCATCGGTGGGGTGAAAGTGTATGGACTGATTGGCCATTGTAGGGGCAGGAACCAGACGTTGGTCTGGATCGAGATTTCTCAACGCTGCGTTCATTTATCTACGCGGCGCTGATTGTCGTGCGAACAGACTGCTCATTTGTTATTCAATTCAATTTGCTCCGTATTCAAGATGCGAGGAAAGAGAAATGCATCTGCAGTACCATATCTTTGCGATGTATGTAGTTATAGTATGGAAATAAAGGTTTATCGTGTAGGAATTGTATTGTTGTATTGTTAGCAGCATCGTAAAACAACTATCTCGATTTAACCAGATACGACGTACCTAGGTAGATAGGTACAATAAGTGATAATTAGATTTTATACAATCATTAGGTATATGACGAACAAAACAATATTATATGTGCGCTTTATGTGTTCTTGTCTATAAAAATGAACATTACGTGACAGAGAAATATAGGTTTCTATAAAATATACGAGTTGTGTCTAACAATATTTAAATTTATGGCTCACTTGTTAAAGTCAGGCATAATTCTAGAACAATATAATTTTACGTTCGTGAGTTTAGTTCCCTATTTGCCTGAACTAATAAAAGATGTAATCCTATATTCTGCAGTGGGCAACGTCCTTGAATACATTAGTTAACGCGAATTATCGAGAGAACACTAATTAATCTTGTAGCGTACCCTTTGTAACGCCCACGCTTTAATTATCAAGGAAACTAGACCTTGTAGGATAATTACGGACCTGGTAGTAGGCATTACTTAGAGATGACATCTATTGCAAAGGTTTGTTAGGCAAAAATAGTCCAAATTACTTTTAAAATATAAATACTTGAGACTATAATCATCACTTTACATAAGTGTTAGAGCTTAGTTTTTCTTCCTGTTAAACACAATACGTCTGAGTGTCCTTCGCTACATATGTAATTTGTTAAACTGACATAGTTAGTGTGAATATACTATTGTTACAACTTAAACATGTTAGTGTAATATATTCAGTCATTTTGACTTTTGCATAGGTTTTATTACGTACCATATACAAAATATTTATCAGAGGTAGTCCTTACAGCTATGATAAATACAAACATACATTCATATTATAATACTTTAAACTGTGAAACTACTGTATGGAGTTGGCTGTAATTTAGATTGCAGGTTGCAGATTAGATTTTATAATCAATATAATATTTAATTCTATTGTTGATTTTACAGGTGAATCGGTGTCTGACCGTCCGGATAGCGAAGCGAGGATAGTGAACGACCAGCGATGTATGGAAGTGAGGATAGCGCGCGCGGCCGGGGGGCTTGGGCTCAGCATAGCGGGCGGGAGGGGGTCGACGCCGTACATCGGTGACGATGAGGGCATCTTCATATCCCGAGTCACTACCAACGGCCCGGCTTATCTAGCAGGACTCAGGGTATGATAGTGTCCTATAGACCATTATTGTAACTATACCCTCTTTCAGTAAACCACATATATACATATCGCTTAAAGGCAGTTTAAAAATAAATAGTAGTAGAAAATAAGAAGGACACGGACCAAAAAGTTTTCGGCGAACGTAATATAGTGAACTATTATGTAAAATTTGTGAATTATGTGCGTGCGTGTGCGGAAACGGTACGCGGATGTTTTGAAATAATTTAATTGTTTATAGAATATAGAAGTTATTTCGAGTTTGTGATTAATATTTAAAACCATATTACCTAAGGTAGTAGCTTATTCACAAAATGAATATTGTTTAATAGTATATTTACAACAAGGGATGTCATTACCGGTAAAAAAAAATCCTTTATACTACTACAGATATTTAGATAAAGATGGTAATTCAATTGTAAACTATCTTAAAATAGATATCCAATTGGAAATTAGTGGTTGCACCGAGATAGCGGATTGTATTATTGTTGTTAGCGAGTTTTAAAGGGCGCGTTCGTGACTGCTTTTCCAGGTTGGTGATAAAGTACTGTCCGTGAACGGTACATCGGTGGTAGATGTGGATCACTACTATGCGGTGGAAGTACTTAAGGCCAGTGGACCGACGCTCACTCTGGTCGTGACCAGGGAATCACCCACGTCGACAAGGTAAAGATTGTATGCAGTGATAAGAGATTTTTCAGCTATATCTTTGTATGGGAATGCGTTGAAAGATATGTTCGAGAAAGTGCATACTTTGATACGAGAACGATATTTTATTTATTTATAATTTATTTGCCATGAAATCATTTAAACATTTACAATTTAAGTGATCACCCGACTACTGAATTAGTATAAAATACTGTGTCTCAGAAATCTCATATTTGAAATATCTTTGTGTTTTTAGACAGTTATATAATTATTCTACTAAAATAATATTTAAATTTATGTATAAAAGTAAAGGTCTAAAACTTGAAAGTTACGTGATTAATAACAGCAATAATATTTCGTTATTAATAACGTAAGCAATAACAAATGGTCACTTGTAGGACGCACAGCCGCGCGGCGAGCGGCGCGAGCCATCACTCAGTATCGACGGCAGATACCGTATCTACGCTCGAGAACGGACAGGTAATAACATTCCAGCCTTATCAGCTATCTGCACTCGTGAATCATGATGCGAGCGAGTACCTCTCCGCGAGTGACGCGATTTAATCAACTCGGTACTAGCTTTCCACGATTTTTGATTTAGTTCTCGCTATCGATGTTGAAATCGGAAATAGGAACTTAACATTTTACTTGGAAATGTTTTTTTTTCTGATAATTCACATATTTTTATAACAAAGTGTGTATGTTAAATGTGCACGTTAAGTTTGTTTAATTCTGGAGTCTAGGTGTTTCTACGTATTATTGTTTTTATATGTCTGAACTTAGCGTGCGACTAGATGGCGCTGCGTTAGTGGCGTCCTGTGGGATTAATTCTGTTATTATTAATATCTTCTTCAAAATCATTTAAACCTATAACTCAAACAATAACTATAGACCGATTTGTTACTTGCAACAGATACCAACCGGCCGCGGCATAGTACTCAAACCGCTGATCATCAGCAACCAGTACGCCCAGGAGCTAGAACCGGAGCAGAAGGAGCCCGTGGTGCACACGATAGTCACTAATGTGGCGCCGTCCCCCGCGCCCTCGCCCACCCCCGCGCCGCACTACCAGCGCCTGCAGGCCTCGCCGCCCCCGCCCACACAACCGTACGTCCCGCCTGGTGAGACTCGTTACGTTTTGTTACCTGAATAACATTTTTTACAGTAGTAGATGTATAAGTATGTAACAAATTTAAACCTTATCTAAATTCAGTTTACTTTGCATAGGTAATAATAGCATTACATTTATTTATTCTAATTATTCAGTTTTTACAGCAATCAACTTGCGAAGTTAATAAACAGCATTTTCTTTTAATTTGATTAATTATTAATCTACATCTACTTAAAATGATAACCGTAGATGCCTCTTCCACTTCTAACCAAATTAACGTGGCACGGTGTAATTAAGACGTGTTCCTGTGAAAGACACTAACTTAATGATACCCATATAAAGTATTTATGAATGTGTAATATGTTGTCGTGTAGCGTACCAGCAGCGCGTGCTGGTGCACACGACGCTGATCCGCGACGGCGCGGGGCTGGGCTTCAGCGTGGCGGGCGGGCGCGGCTCGCCGCCCTACCGCGCCGACTCGCACGCGCTCTACGTGTCGCGCGTGTCGCCGCACGGCGCCGCCGCGCGCGACAACAAGATGCTCGTCGGCGACAAGCTCGTGTCGGTCAGTGTACACCGTGGCGCACACACGACGTCGCCTAACATGCCAAACGAAATTATTGGGAAATAGCATATAGTCTAGTTCACTTTTCAATGATAAGTCAGATTTAAAAACTGTTTCAATCTATATATTTTTCTTGCAATAATATAAGTAATAACCTATACCCTACCCTATAATGTATGCATATAAGTTTTAATGCACTACACCAACTTCCGTGTGTTAAATGAAAAAAATTATGATGGTACTTATCAAAAATAGATGAACCTTTAATTAGATTTCATGGGTACGAAACTATTTAAAGAAACTCTTTGTACAATGACGTGATTTAATTTACAGATAAACGGCGTCGATATGGAAAATGCAACTCACGATACAGCTGTATCTATGCTCACGGGCCACGAGAGATTTGTGCGACTCGTTTTAGAGCGAACTGTTACTCCAGAACAAGGTACGTTTTTACTATATTCGCATGTTTAATATGTAATTTCATACAAAAATGTTGTCAACATTTAACGTTTTTTTTATAGAAACGATTAAAATATAATTGACACTCAACGATAAAATAACATTTCAGCCCAGACCCTAGCGCGAAAGTCGACATCGGAAGAAGTGAGAGAGCACAAAACGAGCCTGCAGAATGTGAATGCCACTAACACGAAACCGATCCCCAACCACGTCACACCCGCACCCCTCAACCACACCACGCCCCGCGTCACACAGATTGCACCACAGGTCGCACCTCAACAACCATCGGTGCCGCTCACGTTGCCGGTGCATCCGACCTCGCACCCGGCACCGCACCCGGCACCGCAACCAGCACCGCAACCGGCACCGCAAACCAAACACGCACCGACCGCCCCGCAACCCGCGCCCAGGAAACTGAGCCAAACTAACGGCACGGTAAGGTCTCCTATATATTACACATCTCCGTTGTGAATAGCTTTGTTTTATATCGCAGTAATTAGCTCTTAACCTTACAAAAACGAATAACGAATTAATGGTTCTTCTGCTGTATTATTTGCTAACATATCTAAAGAACCATTAAATTGTTGTTATAAGGAATTATACTACATTCCAAAGTGTTAAAATTTACTTACCAAACCTAATTAGTAATGTAGCCGAATAGTGTATATTCGTAGTGTATTGCCGACCGTAGCAGCTTGCAAAGCCCGGGTCGCTTCGTGTCCTAATGATTGATTGTTGACCGCAGGCGGAAAGGAAATCGACTAACAGTGCGAGCACGCCTCTAACTCCCGGCGCGAATAAATTGCACGGCTCTAATGACGACGTATTCGACGACATTCAGGTGAGGACATACGGGCCCGCGTCCGGTGACGGCGCCGTAACACGATCACGTCCATGCTTACAACGAACGCTTACACACACTTATATAATACATATTTATTTACATACGCGTTCGCACGCATACTATATGTACGTGTCTATCGGACCGGCGGTCGTAAAAGATGTCTCAACCGTTTCGTCTCGAAATAAAGAGCTCATATTTCGACATGATCAGGTGCGACATCTTTGAGACTGGTCGGCTCCGAGACGACGCCTCATGCATTCTGTGTAGATGTAGTTCTTGCGCTTTGTCTCATTTTGCAGCGGACTGTGCTATAATATATTACGATTTCAAATCCAAATATTAACTCTATAACAGCCATCGATCATGTTTCATAAAAGTCATTGTGTTTAACACAATAAACTACGTTGAAAACTTTTCTAATGAAATATCTGGATTTGATATATTACAGATACGAGTGAGTATGAAACACGTTTTGTATTGTCTTGGTCAAAATTGTGTAGACATTTTCGTTTAAGTTTGGTATAAAAGTTTCTTTGAATACAAATATGGAAGCAGCATCGAGTTCTGGATGATATGTTATATTTTAGAAAGTATCTTAAATATCTTGTAAATATCGACAACTCTTTAATTGTAAAAGGAAAGAGTTGTCGATATAAAGTAGCGTGCGCCATGTGAAAGAAGTCTCACATAGCATTTTTTTCTTGCACTAGTAATGAACTTGCTCGATTAGATCACGTCAGTTCGGTATAATTAGTGAGTGAACTCCAAAATTTAAAAAAGATAGATACCAATAGGGTAAAAAAAATTGCAAGATAGTTATGGTTATTGGAGGCTTGTTTCGTGTCGCACGCGCCGGCCCGCCGTAAACGCCCGTGTACCGCGCAGCCGGCTCGGCCAATCACGAGCGCCGAGTTCCAAGCGATGATCCCGGCGCACTTCCTGGGCGGCGCGCGCTCGGCCGGCCCGCCCGGCCCGCCCGAGCGCGGCGTGCGCGTCACCGTGGAGCGCCCCCCCGCGCCGCTCGCCCCTTTCGCCCCCGCGCCCGCCACTCTCGGCCGCGTCACCGAGACCATCACCAAGTCCACCTTCACCGAGACGACGGTCACCAGGGTCACGGATAACCACCTCGTCGAGCCGCTCATTATTGAAGTAAGATCATTGGCACGCGCTGCCGTTTATGGTACATATCGCTTTGTAAGGTGTATTATGAAATATTATATATGTATGTGAGAGAGGAGCGACTATGTTGTATGTTAGTTATTATTTATGGTGTTGTACGTAATTATTATTTTTAAGAATAAACGAAATAAAGATTTTAATAATCGAGCACGGATACGAGCAGTTGGGAAGGCGTTAAACTAAATAAAGTATAAAAATATATGGGTTAGATGGTGGTCCAGAAATCGTTATAAAAAAACTTGAGAGGTTTCAAGGGAGACGTAGGTGGAACGAAGTTCTATATTGATCCTTTCGAATAATTAATGAAGGAATTATAATAAAATTTTATGTCCTTCTCACTCTCTTAGTCTTTCTCTATCTCTCTATCGGAAAGAGAGAGACAGCTGAGTAACCCGCATCCGCCGCACTGCAACTACACCTAAAACTTTTGATCCTATTTTTTTCGTCTAGCCCCCTTTCGCAATGTGGGATTAGGAACTTTTTCCAACAACAATAATAATTACAGCATTTAGCTTCAATTTTTTAATTGGATAACTGCTGCTCGTACTTCGCCAGCATGGTTATAATAAATAAATTTTACCCTTTGTGCATTGGACAGAAAGCTATGCCTAACTCCTAAAAACAAGACCTCTTGTAAGTGCTTACAAGGAACAATTAAAACCATCCTAGAGCCCGTATGGCAGTATTATCTTCAAAAAAACAAACTCACCGAGAATTCCGTTTTTCAGCTAAATGCGCAATTAATAACATGTATTTGGTATGGATTCTGTTATTTAAAAAGGAATCAGTCTATTTATCATAATTCACTTGTAATATTTAAAGAAAATTTATATATTTACTTTTGGATTTTTTTTCCTATGCCTCTTCATAGACCTGGACCCGCGTTTTCTTTAGCGTTCCATAAAGAGCATTGAAAATTTAATATTTCATTATTTATGGGCTCGTTATTATTTGAGTAAAGAGATAAAAGTATTTTGGACACTTCCATAAAAATACTTTTAATACATTACATCACTTAGTATATGATACCCATACAGCTGATATATTCCCGAAAAAAATGCTATGGAAAATATTAAAAATGTATACTTGAAGTAGATATTATAATTTTGTTTTACATTAAAACAAATGTGTTCATATATATGTTTTACTTGGTTCGTAGATTCTACAAACAGTTTACTATTTTTTGTTCAACATGCTGTCACATTTTTCATAGAAAACACAAGTGTACAATGTATGCATTCTGAAAGACGCTGTTTTTGCATTTACTTTGTGAGATATTTGTAGAGGTGTTGTTAGGAAATGTTTTATAATTATAACAACTTCACTATCAGTATAATAATACCCTTTACAGCTAATTTAGAAACACAATTCTTTGTTTTACTATTCATACCGAGAAGTAAGCAATCAAGGGAACGAAGGTACTTGAAGTTTATGTCATTTTAATTGTTTTATATTATCATATTTAAAACATTATTAAAAGCCTGGGATAATACGATTTGATGCATAATATCCTTTTAGCTGTAGTGCTAAACGACCCGAACCAAATAGTCATTCATAAATCCATATTAGTTCTTGATTCATCGTGTATAAAGTTAGATTAAGGTCTCTCAGGACGCTTCGTAGATTTCATAGTAGACGCAATATAATATGTATTTATAAACATCAATCGTACCTTCGCGGAAATTGAGCTTCTTTCCGCGACAGTTCGATGTAAAATCGTATATTATATTTATATATTTTATGCATATTTATTCAATGAACACGTAAAACAAATATTTTTTAAATTGTTTACATATCGATGGAGGTCTAAACGAAACTTTGTCGATTGTTCTAGGATGTTACATTACTAAAAGAAGGTGGTTCTCTCGGATTTAGTATCATCGGAGGGACGGATCATTCCTGCGTACCGTTTGGAGCTAAAGAGCCTGGGATATTCATATCACATGTAAGTTATTTATTATTCGACTAAACCATAGCAAGTATTAACCAAACCTCTTTTTATCATATCTTTAAAATTACTGTTATGAAGTCAAAATTATTAAGTACAGATATGTACTAAAGCGAATCGTGTCACATAGGAATCAACATAACATCAATGTCATATGTATAATTGATAATTATAGATTGTACCCGGTGGCGTGGCGGCTCGTTCGGGCAAGCTGCGTATGGGCGACCGTCTGCTCAAAGTGAACGGCACGGAGCTCGCGGGCGCCTCGCACCGTGAGGCCGTGCAGCTGCTGCTGCAGCCCGGCGCCACGCTCACGCTGACCGTGCGCCACGACCCGCTGCCGCTCGGCTTCCAGGTCAGTGTGAACGCGCCCCACTGTGACACAGGATTCGCCGCACTTGCGCAATTCTAACGTACGGACCTGCGTTGCGCACGCAATGTGCGTACACGTTCAAACATTTGTTAACAAAACACACTTTAAACATACCAAAATAAACTATTCTCTCCAAATTAATAACAAGTAATAAAAAACAAAAGTAAGCCGCAATTTTGCATGTTGTTTTAACATTTTAGAATTGCGCAATTTTATATTCATTCTACTTATAACACAATATATATTAGGTATGCTATATTTTGCACGAAGATATACAATATATTTAATATCCTTTAGCAAAACAGGAAATACAGAAAACAATATAACTTTTATAAACGATTTACATAACCTTATATACTTAATTATTTATTAAAACAGAATATTATATTAATAAAATATAAAAGCATGATGGATGACTATATATACATGCCCTTATAAGTATGTATATGAAAAATAGTAGCTAATAACATATTTATTTTGCGACTTGGCGATCCTGTGTCATGGCAGTAAGTTTATGTATGTTTGAGATTTTGATCGAGTGACAAAATGCTTTATGTTGTTGGAAATTGATTAACACTTACATATCACCGTGTAATTTACATGACATGAGAAGTCAATATGTCGGTAACAACGACACCTACACGCGTACAAACTGGTCCATGTCTGCATGACTGCAAGTATTGAAATCTATAACCGAAATGCTACACGAAATGGGTAGAGATTGAACGCTTCGTAGTATTGGCGGTTACGAAATCTTTGCATTACGCTTGTATACGGTATATAGATGAACGAGCTATGTATCTGTGCTGGCGATCTACGTACTTGCAGTGTATGTACTCACACATTCGGAAGCTTCTCAACTAATCAAATTGTATAAAAACGATACGTTTTGTTTCACACGTGCGTACGACGGCTGTCGCGACACAAAATCAGGGTCGCATTCAAGTTGACATTGTTGACGTAACTGTAAGTGACAATTGCCCGAAGTAAAACATCTGTGTGTATTTTTACCATGTCAGATAAATGTCCCCTCTCCCCGAAAGAAATTGGTGTGCTCAGCTATCGCCGTTTAAATGGTTCTTGGTGACCTCGCTTTATTCACATTTCAAATCCACATCCATATTGCCGAAGTTAAGCTAATACATTATGTGTTTGTATCTTGTCGTAGTTCAATAGATATGTAGATACTTGTTGTAATTGCATTTTTCCTTTATTACAAATCAGTAGATCAAATTACCTCTGCAGTGCATATTTGTAGGCTTTGCATTTGTATTGTGGCTGCTTGTGTTGTAGATAGAAGTTGTCGTGTTACATTACGTAATATATACTATTTATTTGTTAAATTTTACATATTTTATATTTAGCTAAAAAGTTTAAGACTTCTAAACGAGTTTCTCATAAAGTGGTTTATTTAATAGGAGTTGACGATAATAAAGCAAGAGGGTGAGAAGCTGGGTATGCATATTAAGGGAGGGCTGAATGGTCAACGCGGCAACCCTAACGATCCCAACGACGAAGGCGTGTTCATATCTAAGATAAACAGCGGCGGAGCGGCCAAAAGAGACGGCAGACTGAAAGTGAGTTCTATAATAATTCTTCTGTTCTAATAATTACTTAAAATTCAGTTGTGTCTCTTTAAAAGAAAACAAATAGTCATTTCTTTTTTCTATTCTCACTAACTTAGCCATTTTAGGGAAAAGAATATACCAAATTTTCAAATTTTAGTTTTTCCTACAGACGCTATATAATGATAATAATACAATGTAGGTTAAGTGTCCAAATTATTACTTCTTATATAGGTGTTTGAATTACTAGTTAGTTTATTTATTACATTTTTATTATGTATTAAATGTAGTGTATATTTACATACATACCATGCTATAGGTTTTTAATTGATTAAAACCATCTAGCTACTGAACAATAATAAGTCCACGTAAAAATGTCTAATACGTTTAATGCGATGTTCCAGACGGGCATGCGCCTGCTGGAGGTGAACGGCATCTCGCTGCTGGGCGCCACGCACAACGAGGCCGTGAACGCGCTGCGCGCCGCCACGCACGCGCCGCTGCACCTCGTCGTGTGCCACGGGTACAGCCGCCCCGAGAAATACACCGTAAGACTTGCACATACATCGCTTTTATACCGTTAATAGGGTTAAATATTAATAGGGTAATATTCATAGAGTTAATAGAGTTTTTATATTTCATAGAGTTGTAGAGTATTAATTATTAGAGAACATAGAGTATTTATTCATAGAGTTTATAGAGTTTTCACAGAGTTTACTAACTCTGTGAAAGTTTTCATTCAAAGAGATAATAGAGTTTTTATTCGTAGATTTTTTAGAGTTTTCATTTATAGAAGTAAAAGAGTTTTAATTCATAGGGTTAATTGACACATTTAAAGCACATTTTGTCTGTTGATTACACTTTGTGAACACTTATGCTAAAGTGCTAAATACTGCAAGTGTATCTCACAAATTCTTTTAGGTATTTTTTTGTTTTCGTTCTAGTGTTTTGTTTAATAAAAGTATGTTCTAGGTATAGTATTTATTTTTATTAAAAAACATATTTAAGTATATATTGAAATATGCTTTATATAATATTTAAATTCAAACACCCATTTATTATTAGTGGCTAGTAGTATGTAGTGAATCACGCCATGTGTGCATGTTGAAACAGACGGGTAGCGAGAGCGGGACAGCAGAAACGGGCGGTTCGCTATCTCACTCTACTTCCAGTCTCGACAGAGATGAAACTTTACACCACATTCAGGTTTGTTGATACACCTTTTAATATTGTTTGACAGTTTTCAAGAATTCATTTTGCTTTAAATATTTATATATCGGCGCCAAGGCGTTCACACGGTGCTGTGGGACGCGATAAAACACACTTATGGATTGTGTTGAAAGATTAACCCTTAAGAAATCCTTTTTGGCGCCAAGAATTTAACAAGTGCTACAGGACGCGATACATAACACTTGTAATTTGTAAAAGTATTCTAATCCACATCGACGCCGTTGACGGGTCGACGATAAAGCTTGTTAAAATATTGTTACCCCTACTCCTTCAACACAAACTGTTTGTTTACTATTCCATACTACTTTTTGTATAAATGGGGCCATCCGATACCAAGCTGGGACTTGCGTTCGGATCCTTGAATAATACGGACCTCTCGCAATAAAAGAAATTGTTAAGGAAGAACATAGTTTCATTCACAATGGCCAGCTATGAAGTTAGTGACGTCAGCAATGCGGACGTCAGCCCTACTAAATACAACACCGCTCCGTTATATATAAAAAAATAAAATAACGATCTTTTCTTTGAATATATACATAATATGAATAAATTTATTTTAGGAACAAAACGTGCCCCAAGATCTAGTGGAATTTGAACCGGAAAAACAAGTAGCAGAAATGAGAGAAAAGTCTACGCCTGAAAAGGTAACAAAATACCTACCTATTCATAACGAATCCACGATACCATTGTTATTTGCATACCAAGTAATATTTCATACATTTAGTCCAAAAATAATTTTTTTGCCTGGTCTTCATTTGTATTAACCATACTAATATTACAAATGCGAAAGTAACTCTGTCTGTCTGTCTGTCTTTCCATCACGCTACAACTAACAGAGTTACTTTCGCATTTATAATATTAGTATGGATTAATAGATAAAGGTTGGACAAAACAGAACAACATTGTGCGTGCGTGCGTGCGTCACCCACACACGTGTGTGTTCAAGAAAGACAAATAAATATCGGAAAACGACTTTGTTCTATACTATCTAGTAAAGTATACACAGATAAAACCCTATCAATTTTCCCTGGTTTCAGGTAATGGACATAGTGCACGCAGTGGAGAGCATCGCGCTGGAGCCGGGCCCGCCCACGTCGCCCGAGCCGCAGCACAAGACCACCACCGTCGTCATGTCCAAGCACACGCTGCAGCCCCAGGTCAGTGCCCGCCCTTACACCGACGTCTAGTCTCCGCCCACCCTTACACGTCATAGATCATAGACTACACCATAGACTAGACCATACCATAGCTGTGGTTTAGCGCCTATCGTTGTTGGTGGTTTTAGATATGTATGTCACAGTCAAGTACCTTAATTTGGCGTGTAATTAATAGCCTAGCTTCTACTAAACGGGTATGTAGCTTTCTTAAATCACATTCAATCCTTTAACGGCTTTGAGGAAATCAACAAATTTAATAGCAAATAATTAGGATTGTTTGTAAATTTAATTGTTAATTAGCCAGTTATTTAAATGTATAATCCAATCGCTGGTTAGTGCCGTTTAGTTACATTGCTAGGTTTTTAATTTAACAACTGATAAAGGTTTTTGGCTACGACATATCCACAAAAATTGCGAAGTAAAACAGTATGTTTTTTTTTTTTTTTTTTATATAATAGGGGGCAAACGAGCAAGCGCGTCACCTGATGTTAAGTGATCAGCGCCGCCCATGAGCACTCGCGTTGTCACGAGTGTGTTGCCGGCCTTTTAAGGATAGGTACGCTCTTTTTTTGAAGGTCCCCAAGTCGTATTTGTTCGGGAACACTGCGTGAGGAAGCTGATTCCATAGGATGGTCGTACGTGGCAAAAAGTTTCTGCGAAAACGCACTGTGCTTGACTGCCAGCTGTCGAGGTGGTGAGGGTGGTATAGTAACCTGTGGCGTGCAGTGCGGTGATGGAAGTCAGCGGCAGGTATCAGACCGAACAACTCCTCTGAGCACTCCCCATGATAGATGCGGTAGAACACGCTGAGGGACGCGACGTCTCTCCGCAGTGCCAGAGAGTCAAGCCGATCAGTAAGGTCGGTACTGTCAATCATCCGAGATGCTCGATGTTGAAGGCGGTCAAATGGAAGGAGCTGGTACTGAGGGGCTCCGGCCCAGAGATGGGAGCAGTATTCCATGTGTGGCCTCACTTGCGCTTTGTAAAGCATGAGGCGATGTTTGGACGAGAAATACTGCTTCGCTCTCTGGAGTACGCCGAGCTTTTGAGAGGCCAGCTTGGCTTTACCTTCCAAATGACCACGAAACTGAACATCACTCGAGATATTGACGCCCAAAATACTGAGACTGGCTGTGGTACCAAGGGGAGAGTTCTCAAACCGAGGGGATACGACGAAGGGTGTTTTCTTAGCAGTAAACGCGCAGACCTGTGTCTTCTTGGGGTTAAATTCGACTAAATTAGTCCGACCCCAAGTCGAGACTTTGTCAAGCAAGAGCTCGATTTGAGACACAAGTTCGTTCCGACTCTCAGTGACGTGATCCCGGGAAAGAGTGCGTCGGCCGGTATATGATGCATCACCAGTACTGTCATCTGCATAGCAATGTATACTGCCAAATTGTAGGATGTCATTGATATGCAGAAGAAACAGAGTGGGAGACAAGACGCAGCCTTGTGGGACACCAGCATTCACGGGCTTGGAATCAGAGCAAAATCCGTCGACAACGACCTTAATGCATCGCTCCGCAAGAAAACTGGTTACCCACTGGCACAAATTCGCGGGAAGCCCGTAGGAAGGAAGCTTCGAAAGAAGCGCTTTGTGCCAAACTCGATCGAAGGCTTTCGCTATGTCCAAGCTTACGGCTAGAGCCTCACCCTTACTCTCAACAGCCGCCGCCCATTTATGTGTTAAGTAAACTAAAAGATCACCAGCCGATCGACCGTGACGAAAGCCATATTGGCGGTCACTTATCAGCTGGTTATCCTCTAGGTACTTAAGGAGCTGGCGGTTGATAACGGACTCCATTACTTTAGAGAGCAAGGAGGTG
>JADANM010005714.1:5211105-5222170 GCA_026213755.1 Eurema hecabe
TAGCAAGGAGAATTAGGAACGTGTGCAACGGTTGGGAGGGTTTTGTATTGGGCATGTAGTAACTCCGGAGGCTCTGGCACTCCGCTTGGACTAACTGAAAGTTCATTGTAATATTCATTACTTTCATATGAAGGGAGTTCATCGTGGAAGACTTGTTGAGAAGGCACTTCAGAAAAAATTACAGATCGCAAATTATTACTGGGCTTGGATCTAGGGTCGTAAGCTGGAAAAGCTTCATAATTAACTGGGGGAGGATATTCGGCTTCTGGTGAATTTGTGGAGTTGGAGGACTGCACGGTCGTTTCGGCCATTATAGGCTCTGGAAGTATTATACGTTCGGGGACAACAGCAATTAGCGGAGCGTCTACCTCGTCTATTTGGTCATGAACTAAATGACTTTCACTTACTTTAGTTTCGAATAATGGCGGAGGGGGAATGATAAAGTCTTCCGGTCGAACAACGCTATAAGCTTTTTTCGGTTCGTTCACTTCGACCGCGATGGATCGGCGCTGTATTAGTAATGGGCTAGTATCCGTGCATGCATCGTTAGTAATCGTAGAATCCGTCGATTCGCTGTCATGCAATTCATGCGGTTCAGAAAGAGAAGTCGGTCGATGTTTCGTGATCAATGTTTTTTCATGTACGTCGTCGGAATCCGGGGTGAAACTAACTCGCTTGATTTGCGGTTTGCGGGGAACTTGTGGTTTCTGTTTGGCGGGAGGGGGCGGGTGTTGGCGCGGGGCGAGCGGGGCGGGCGGAGCGGGCGAGGCGGCGCCGGGCGGCGGCGTCTGCACTTTCTGTTCCGTAAACACTGCGAGCGGCGAAAGCGGCGCCGCTTGCCCACTAGACGACTAACCAAACCAACACAATGTACACTTTACTTTATTTGTTACTTAGCAATTATAGACCGAAAGCTAAAGGGTGCGAGAACTAAATAGACTCATGTCATAGTTTGCGGCTGCAGCGAAAGCGACTTGCACGATAACACTTAAAGTAAATCGAATCGGAGAAGTAAAACAAAACAATTTAGCGATTCAAAATAATCTTCCAAAATAAATGATCGAAAGGCACTAACATAATCAAACGTTTATAAAGAGAAATAATTGAAAAACACTCATTTCAGAAACATTATGTATTTAAGTTCAACACTAAAATATAATTCCCATATCAATAATTTTGTATACAAATTACATTTTTGTAACTATCATCATAATAAATATAATCACTTCAATCAACGCAATTGAAATTATTGGCAGTCAATATTTGGCAATACAATTTACGGAATTCCAACGAATAACATTAACAATTTCTCGAAGGCCAATAATATTGGTTTGATATGTCCTTGAAACTTCCAATTTCATTTATAACGAACGTAATAAATACATATCAGAGATGACAATTAATTAACCAACATCTCGTATTAAATACTCTAGAGACTGCAACGAACTAACATGATATACAATATAAATAAACAATTTTACAACTACAAATTCATAAAATGTAATTTTGGAAAACGTCATAATTGTATAACGACAATACGGGTGGGTGCTACATGAGTAAGATATAAAAGCTATAGTAAAACTGTGGAACTTTTGCTACAAGTTATGCTTATAAGGCTGCAAGATCAAAATGATCGACTAATTTATTATCAGTATATTTACTTGATAATATTTAGAGAATCCATAGACTTTCGATACACCAACATATAGCCAATTTATATTCAATATGTCACAGGTCACAAATTGTAACAGGTTTTATCGAAAAGCCTTCGAAGTTCTCTAAATATTTCTTCATTGAATCGAATATTAAGTTATTATTATGTATGGAACTTTATCGAATTAGTTTTTATTGGTATCGTAAAAGTATCCAAAACCTTTGCACAGTACCTACACAAGCTACGACGTTACTGAGGTATATATTTAACTAATCCGTTGATTGGTCTTTAGATTGTCAAATAGTTAAAATGCAGTCACACTGAATACTATTGGTGTACACGGTAAAAGCTAATATTACATCATAAAATATATGGTATTAATCGAATAAATCGTCCACAAATGGCGGTCACATTTCAGAAAATCCTAATATATCGTCATCACCAAAATATAGTTCATAGAAAAATTATTTGGAAGAATGATTATTGTAAAATCCTCAAAGACTTTCTTATGAAATACGTACACAAACACCATACACCATACACCACAACACTATTCAATATTTGTATGGAATATTGAATGTCACTAGCACGCTCTCCTCACCATAAATGTATACAATTAACGTTACACAGAAACAAATGTTACTATTTCTATTGAATCCGGGGAAATATATCCACAAAAATATACTTAGAGAGAATCTAGCACGTATCCGCTATAACATACATTTTAAAGTCTAAATGAATCAGTTTCAAGCATCTCCAAAATCTTCGCAAAATACAATATTATTAATTATTGTTTTATTTGAATGGTAAGCCTTGTACTAAACGATCGGATTATTAAATTACAGTGTATTGTTTAATTCACTTTTAAATGCAGCGCTTAAGATACAAATATAATGAATTAATATTACTTTCGACAGAGTATGAAAAGTCATGGAATTAGTTTTTTACGCCGTCAATCCTTACAAGGTACAATATATTTAAATATAATACATACAGGTCGGTGCGCAAAAAGATTATTGTGAACAGTAATTATACCTAACCATGTAATCTCGTTATTCGACCGACTATCTATATTTACATCTGCACATATCGACATAATTACTATAATTGCTTACTAATTGTCTCTCTCCTGTCCTTCAGGGTATGCATTCTGCAACGGACGTAAGTAATCGTCAGTAAGCTAATATTCAAAGTACTTTACACGTTACAACATCTATGTCAATTCAGACACAAGGCATCTTTGTGTGTATTCTATGGACTGTAAATGTATATCACACATTATACACATGCACATACGGGTTACGAATACAAACATTTAGTTCAAACGAGTTGGAACGTGTAAAGTACTTTGAATATTAGCTTACTGACGATTACTTACGTCCGTTGCAGAATGCATACCCTGAAGGACAGGAGAGAGACAATTAGTAAGCAATTATAGTAATTATGTCGATATGTGCAGATGTAAATATAGATAGTCGGTCGAATAACGAGATTACATGGTTAGGTATAATTACTGTTCACAATAATCTTTTTGCGCACCGACCTGTATGTATTATATTTAAATATATTGTACCTTGTAAGGATTGACGGCGTAAAAAACTAATTCCATGACTTTTCATACTCTGTCGAAAGTAATATTAATTCATTATATTTGTATCTTAAGCGCTGCATTTAAAAGTGAATTAAACAATACACTGTAATTTAATAATCCGATCGTTTAGTACAAGGCTTACCATTCAAATAAAACAATAATTAATAATATTGTATTTTGCGAAGATTTTGGAGATGCTTGAAACTGATTCATTTAGACTTTAAAATGTATGTTATAGCGGATACGTGCTAGATTCTCTCTAAGTATATTTTTGTGGATATATTTCCCCGGATTCAATAGAAATAGTAACATTTGTTTCTGTGTAACGTTAATTGTATACATTTATGGTGAGGAGAGCGTGCTAGTGACATTCAATATTCCATACAAATATTGAATAGTGTTGTGGTGTATGGTGTATGGTGTTTGTGTACGTATTTCATAAGAAAGTCTTTGAGGATTTTACAATAATCATTCTTCCAAATAATTTTTCTATGAACTATATTTTGGTGATGACGATATATTAGGATTTTCTGAAATGTGACCGCCATTTGTGGACGATTTATTCGATTAATACCATATATTTTATGATGTAATATTAGCTTTTACCGTGTACACCAATAGTATTCAGTGTGACTGCATTTTAACTATTTGACAATCTAAAGACCAATCAACGGATTAGTTAAATATATACCTCAGTAACGTCGTAGCTTGTGTAGGTACTGTGCAAAGGTTTTGGATACTTTTACGATACCAATAAAAACTAATTCGATAAAGTTCCATACATAATAATAACTTAATATTCGATTCAATGAAGAAATATTTAGAGAACTTCGAAGGCTTTTCGATAAAACCTGTTACAATTTGTGACCTGTGACATATTGAATATAAATTGGCTATATGTTGGTGTATCGAAAGTCTATGGATTCTCTAAATATTATCAAGTAAATATACTGATAATAAATTAGTCGATCATTTTGATCTTGCAGCCTTATAAGCATAACTTGTAGCAAAAGTTCCACAGTTTTACTATAGCTTTTATATCTTACTCATGTAGCACCCACCCGTATTGTCGTTATACAATTATGACGTTTTCCAAAATTACATTTTATGAATTTGTAGTTGTAAAATTGTTTATTTATATTGTATATCATGTTAGTTCGTTGCAGTCTCTAGAGTATTTAATACGAGATGTTGGTTAATTAATTGTCATCTCTGATATGTATTTATTACGTTCGTTATAAATGAAATTGGAAGTTTCAAGGACATATCAAACCAATATTATTGGCCTTCGAGAAATTGTTAATGTTATTCGTTGGAATTCCGTAAATTGTATTGCCAAATATTGACTGCCAATAATTTCAATTGCGTTGATTGAAGTGATTATATTTATTATGATGATAGTTACAAAAATGTAATTTGTATACAAAATTATTGATATGGGAATTATATTTTAGTGTTGAACTTAAATACATAATGTTTCTGAAATGAGTGTTTTTCAATTATTTCTCTTTATAAACGTTTGATTATGTTAGTGCCTTTCGATCATTTATTTTGGAAGATTATTTTGAATCGCTAAATTGTTTTGTTTTACTTCTCCGATTCGATTTACTTTAAGTGTTATCGTGCAAGTCGCTTTCGCTGCAGCCGCAAACTATGACATGAGTCTATTTAGTTCTCGCACCCTTTAGCTTTCGGTCTATAATTGCTAAGTAACAAATAAAGTAAAGTGTACATTGTGTTGGTTTGGTTAGTCGTCTAGTGGGCAAGCGGCGCCGCTTTCGCCGCTCGCAGTGTTTACGGAACAGAAAGTGCAGACGCCGCCGCCCGGCGCCGCCTCGCCCGCTCCGCCCGCCCCGCTCGCCCCGCGCCAACACCCGCCCCCTCCCGCCAAACAGAAACCACAAGTTCCCCGCAAACCGCAAATCAAGCGAGTTAGTTTCACCCCGGATTCCGACGACGTACATGAAAAAACATTGATCACGAAACATCGACCGACTTCTCTTTCTGAACCGCATGAATTGCATGACAGCGAATCGACGGATTCTACGATTACTAACGATGCATGCACGGATACTAGCCCATTACTAATACAGCGCCGATCCATCGCGGTCGAAGTGAACGAACCGAAAAAAGCTTATAGCGTTGTTCGACCGGAAGACTTTATCATTCCCCCTCCGCCATTATTCGAAACTAAAGTAAGTGAAAGTCATTTAGTTCATGACCAAATAGACGAGGTAGACGCTCCGCTAATTGCTGTTGTCCCCGAACGTATAATACTTCCAGAGCCTATAATGGCCGAAACGACCGTGCAGTCCTCCAACTCCACAAATTCACCAGAAGCCGAATATCCTCCCCCAGTTAATTATGAAGCTTTTCCAGCTTACGACCCTAGATCCAAGCCCAGTAATAATTTGCGATCTGTAATTTTTTCTGAAGTGCCTTCTCAACAAGTCTTCCACGATGAACTCCCTTCATATGAAAGTAATGAATATTACAATGAACTTTCAGTTAGTCCAAGCGGAGTGCCAGAGCCTCCGGAGTTACTACATGCCCAATACAAAACCCTCCCAACCGTTGCACACGTTCCTAATTCTCCTTGCTACTTACACGCCGATAGAAAATACTTTGATGAGCTCTCTAAGTCGAATGAAAATCTATCTTTACGGGATTTAAGAGTTAAAAATATATCACCAAACATGGTACATTCAACAACCTATCCGCCATTTAATCCGTACCCGTCTTTGACCACAGTCGCTGGAACATACAATCCTTATACATGTGTCGTCCCAGAAACTGCACGTACACCCACTTTTACACCCCAAAAACCATCTTTGTCACCTTCATTAGTAAGTTCTATTAGTTCTGAAAGACCCGACATTAACGCTAACATTACACAATCTCGCCCGCTTGGGAGTAGTCAACCTAGAAATATGCAGCCTGAGAGAAGAGTGCGTTTTGGCGAAGTGACTAGTGCTTGTGAGTCCGATATAATGCCGAAAAATGTGGAAACTATGAGAGAGGGAAGTTCCTCGCCCGCACCCAACCTCAAACCCGCATGGAGCAGCAAAATCAAATCCTTCGCCATCGGCGAGGTAATAATTGAAGTTCGGCAATTTATCCACTCGTACACCAACACTCAGCTTCTTATGATTGTGTTCGTCGACAACCCAGTCCGAGTATTTGACTAAAACACACATGAATCAATGTCCACCCTCATTCCCCATTATTTTGTACGGAAATTAACTTGCATTTATTATATTTTGCATGTAACATTTTTAACATTTAATTTTATTCACGTAGCATTTTCATGTATTTATTTTTAAATTTGACTGCATGGGTGTTGAAAAGCCTGGTGGTGATGGGATCACGTTGTATGTATATAAATATGACCATGATGCTTTTTACCATTACCTTCCACATTATCACGAATTTAGAGAGTTCTGTTCAAGTAAAATTTTCTTAAACCCTATCTTTTTCTTAGGCTTCCCCACCTCAATCTGGTAAATTTGTGAAAGCATCGGTCAGTGACAAGAAAAAGTTTTTCGAAAACGCAATGGAAGACAGCAATAAATCGTCACCAAAACCAGGTAAATGAATTATTTTGAAGTAAAATTGTTTCTGTTTAAGGAATCTGGATTTTTTTGCTAAAATTCAACGTTTTTACAGTTTTCTCGTTCCTATCAGCGGATGAGGTGGAGAAATTGAAGCAAGAGGAGGAACGGAAAATTTCGGCACTATCTCGCTCTGAGCTCGGCTCTTGGTCCCCCGGGGAGGACCGCCAGAGCGGAGACAGCGAACATTCCGACGACGAGCCTTATGAAAATGGCCATAGGTGACTTTCATTCTCTACATTATAATTATTTCGGGTTTTTCACAATCGCATGGTATGCCAGATTTAATTACTATATTTAAAGTATTTTATTTAAATATCTTAAGTAGCTAACAACATTGAAAATTAACTGAGAAAGTCATGCATTCCTTTCATTGAAATTGTCCAAACATTGATAAACATGTTACAATAAGAACAGCCTATCTAATGTAAGCAAACATCAAATCTTTCTTCTTTATATATTAGTATACAGCTAGTATCGGTTTCTTCTAAACGATATTATCGGGTATGACTATATGTATTTCGATAAAGGGAGTTTGAAAAAGAAATAAATTACAAACAAGTATGTATATTGCAGTGTATCGTTGGGCGGCGTAAGTCCGTCGGCCAAGTCGCAGCGGCGGCGCGGCTCGCCCGAGGACGACAGCGCGCGCGCGGCGCGCCGCGCGGCCTGGCGGGCGGCGCGCCTGCGCTCGCTCGAGAAGGTACGCTGCACCGCACCACCATACTACACACTACATACTAGTCACCACACCAGTAGCTCTACTCCGAACGCGATCGACGTCGATTCATAATATAATTTCGATACAGAAGCCCAACTCCGAACACAAGCGACATCGGCTTTGGCTAGTTTCAATACAGATTTTGAGCGGATTTTAAATAAAATAATAACATTTTTGTTTATATTTCGACAACGATACGATGATCTGATGTTCAATCCGATTCTTTATTAGAGTAGTTTAAGTTCTATAACTTGGTAAGCTATATCACATTTTTTTGATATCGACGATGATTGTATTCAGTTTCTGAGTGATTTCGAATAGAAATAAAAACTTGTTGATCTTGTTTCGACGTCGATTGGCAGTAGAGCTGTTGACCAACAGAGCTCAGAACATGATATTCTGTAGAGCCCGGTCCAAAAAAGAGTTGCAGAAAATAAAGATACTCTTTTAAAAATTTTTTTCTTTTGTACACTAGTACTTGGAACAAGCTTTGGAAAAAGCAGTAGTAACCTATATAGATCTGCCCGTGACGCAGTATGGTAAAAGCTTAGTAATAAAGCGGCTTGATTGATTAACATTTTAGGATGCAATTGAGTCACAAAAAGCAATTAAAAGCATGGTGGGCCCGGCGCATGAGATCATAGGAGAAGTACCTCCGAGGGACAGATCTCCTTCAGAGGTAAACATACTTTGAGTCGTATGATCTATTTATTTACTAATCAATCTTGGTACTATTATGGTGGAATGAACATTTCGTTCAAACATTTACAAAGGTATACATAACATTCAATCAACATCTGTCTTATAAAATTTTACTATAATTTCTTACTAGAATTATAGAATTAGTTCCTTCCACCAGTGTTTAGAATGTATGTGTTAATCCATTATATGAGCTATGTCAGTTATTTGTGTTTAACACCATGGTCATTAACAATAAGAAACTTATTGCATTTGATCACGTACCATGAGATACGTGACTTCACAACTCTACACATTATTTTTCGCAATACATTGTGGTTAACCACTAGACGAGTATAGCTTAATGACAAATTACGTAATAAACTAAAAAGAATGAAAAAACGAAGTATTGTAGTAACTCTTTAAAATGATTACATGTGGTTGGGTGTATGTGTCGCTTGCTGCGTTGTGTACGTCTAATGGGGTTTGTGTCATTGGCTTTAAATATTATAGAAATGGCCCCTGCCACGTATCGCGTTACGTACAAAACCGGGGCCGATACTGGCCGTCAAGGAGAAGGAAAAATTATTAGACGAGAGAATAACGCTACGCACTGAGGAATACGTGTGTCCCACCACCGGCGAGACCAAAGTGCGAACTGTCGAGTACATTGAGAAAGTCATTGAGAAAGAGGTATTGCGATTGTAAATGCTAAAGTATACTAGAGGACGCTGTACACAAGCAATGCCGTTTCGTGTGGTTTATCTATCTAATGTTGTTACACATCTGTGTTTATAGTGATTTATGCTTAGCTTTCTACGTGACGAACTGACTTGACTCGACTCTTGACGAATTTAACACGCTAATTTTTCACATTAACTGCAAATATACGAGTTCAATCATTGCACATTATAAAGTGTTAAATCCGTTCAAGTAATGTAAAATAAATTTTACATTAGAAAAAATAAGCTTGATACCGACGATTGACTACGGCGGGGCGTACACGCAAAATTGAACACAATAGCAACACCGTATATAGACAGTGTGAATATAGCAGTTTAGTAGCACTTTATCACACAATTGGTGGCAGTTAGTTTAATGTACATATCACTAGATTAATTAGCCTTAAATAACTGTATATATTACACAAACTAGAATTCGCATGATTTTGGGCATGGCATGTTAACGTTTTCTGTGTATTTGTCAGACAATACCCGGGTTCTAGAGGCGGATTCGTCACCGCAAAAGTAAGGGTTCGTTGCGTTTTTATTAATTTCATATGTAGTTGGGATCGTATTTTTATTTTAAAATTAAACAATACTTTGGTATTGTTAGACACTATATTAATAGTGTTTCGATGGAATAAAAATATGATCTTTGTTAGTATAGCTTTTGCCTGATCGATGCTTTTTCTTTACGCATAGTTCCTGATCTACAAAGGTGCATGAACATCATAACATTTTAATATACTAATAGAAGATATGACATTCATACAGAATATTCTAAATTATTTAAATCATATCATAGATTCATAATTCATATCAGGTTCTTCATGATTCATTTCTGTCGCCGTCTACAAAGCCTTTTAAAACACTGCTGTATCATATTAATGGTAAGAATTTAAACTAAATACAATCCGGTGTCTACGCAGGTCGAAACAACGCAAGAGAAAATTATATCATTGGAACTAACAACGAGCCCGAGCAGCGAAACTGCGCCCACTGATCTAGAGGGGACGGTCATGGGTCTGGGGGAGGGGGAGGGCGAGGGAGACAGCTCCCTCCAGCCTGACATCGTGCAGGTTGTGAACCCCCTGCTGGACGGCGGCGCCGGCTGCGTCACCGCCATCCCCGTGGGCCCCGCGCACAGACTGACCACCTACTCCGACCACCAATAGACACCCCGCGCCACAGACTAAACGAAACTAGAATATTTTTATCTTCTTTTCTAATTTTGCTTTCACGTGCAAAGTTTTGCAAAAGGAAACGTGTAAAAATGATTTATTAGTTCTACGTTAGACGGTCCCGACTAGATTTGTGGACGGCGAACCGCACGCATTTCTCGCACTCCGAAACGAACTTTTCAGAGAATCGTTCGCGAACTCGTTTGTAGATTTCTTCAAGACGACGAACGATCATGTTTCCATCTTCTGTATTATAACTGTGATAATAAAATAGAAATTCCACCGATGTATAGAGGCGCGTCGAAGAAATCCACCAACGATTTTTTTACAATATGCATTTTTTATCACAATTTTGTTTTTTTATTTTTTTATTGTTATTTTGCGACGGATATTTTTGTACGCTCTAAGTATCTATTTTGATATTGTACTTTACGTAATAAATTATTTTCATTCCGTGCGTCCGTTCCGTAAGATTTTTTTTCTAAGTATACACAGTTGTATGTTCTATAATTCTATAAAGGATAGATTGTTCGGAGAAAAGGAGACTTAAGTATTTACCCATCAGGACACTTAAATAAAATTGACCCAATTGGCATCACAGTCTTAGGATTCATTTGTTTCAACGTGTTATAAGTACCTTAAACATACATAGTTTTATGTTAATTTTGTATTGTCATCATTCGTACAGTATCTGTGTTTTAACTGGTGTATTATTTTTAATTTAATAATTTTATTGTAATAGTAATTATGTATGTGGTGCCTTAATTCTAAATGGATTAATTGTAAAGTAGCGATTTTTAACAGTTGTATCTCTTATTCATAATTGATAATAGATTCCAACGTAATTGTAATTATACAAATAGAATTTTTGCATTTGAATTTAGCGATGCTGTAATGTTTTTTAACA
>JADANM010005714.1:5222270-5261214 GCA_026213755.1 Eurema hecabe
TTGAAAATAAAATTTCGCTCGAAAGGTAACAGTTTGTGTAATTGTGTATGTTTTGGGCAATAAATGATTTTTTTATTATTATTTTTTAATAATTTTATAATTTTACACAGATAACAAAGAATTTTAAAAATATTGCCTGTAAAGCTTTTCGCATTCCAAATGCTATAGAGCTGCAGTAAAGAGTTTGGTAAGCTTCCATCGTGATCCTCGCTTCATCGCGTACACGAAGTAAAAGCAAGCCTCTTTCGCCGCAATTTATTGTAACCTATATATTAATTACACGTTATAATAGATCAAGACATACTTATTCATAATATATTTAAGATAATTAAAATAATATATTATGCTTTGATTTTCTCATTCTCTACACACCTGCCGTATAAGCTCATCAAAACATTGTGTATAAAGTTGCCTACGGACCGGACATATACCGGTTTCTCGAGCTTGCCTCTGTTGCAAACGAGTATCTAACATTTCTTGGAGATTGATTACGTCCAATCTTGTAGCAGGCGTCGATGAAATCTGATAAAAGTTTCATGCTTTTAATTATAGCTATCAATATGCAATATCAATATAAAGAACTCACTTAGAAATCTTCAATACAATGAATTCACTAAGAATCAGAGCAGTTTTTGTGAAAACATCATCTTCTGAAACAGACATTACCTTTTGGGTCCATATTTGCCCATCTTCCTCCCATTCTTTAGGTGGTAAGATAGCATTCAAAATTTCCTCAGTTTCACGTTTGGCTTCAGTTGGAACACATGGTTGTGCCGCTGTGCTGATAGCCGGAGGTTGCTGTTAATTAAACCATACAAGTTATTAAGACCAAAATTATTTTACCATATATTTTTACACTTTGTTCTACTGTTAGTATACTTACAGCTTTTTCAGCTTGTTTAGTAACTAATACAGGGTTGTCATAGCGGACTAGAGTATCCTCTGCAGATACTGGTGCTCTTTCACCCATTTTTTCTTAAAATTATTTCAAATATATTTCTCTATGTTGTCCTAATCTCTTGACTTGTTTATAAACAATATTCGTTTCTATAGCAACGGCAGTGTTAAGATTTTTTTTTCTTATACAATATCTGTCATTTGTTGAACGATAATAAAATCACAGTAATCCAAGCAGTTATTATGAAGGTAACATTTTCCAAATTTATGAGAACTCTGTAATAATTTATAACATTTAAAATACTTGTATAATAAAATATTGGGGTAGCTATTCGTCTTATACATTTACAATTATAATTATTGTTGCTGATAATATATTCTGAACCTTGAGATGGAGCTATATATTTTAAAATATAATAGTGCCCAATACTTTGATGTAAGTAATAATAATATATTATGGTGGATAGGAAATAAAAAAAATTATTAAGTAAAAATTGTTTTATTCTTACAATAATCGTTATAACTAAACTATAATTATACCTTAATTTACACATAAACAACTGCACACTTTTGATATCACTCATACAATTATATAAGGATAGTAAGAATAAGTCTATTAAGAGGTTTCAATTAAATGCAATTTTTTCATCTTTATAAATATTACTAAAGGTTTTAAAAACTTACATTTAATATGTAAGACCTGCTTACTTCGAAAACAACAACAACATTATATTGTTAAAAATTTAAACATATATTGTTAAAAATTTAAAGATTTAGTAATTGGTTTTCTTGTATTCTAAAATATGTACTATTGTTAAATCAGAAAAAAAATTAATGGATTTTGGGGAACCATTCAAGTATTACATATATCTAATTTATCAGTACAGCTAATGAGCTATGATTGATAATTATTTAAATGTATATTAAGTTTACAGTCAATGTTGCTCAAAATTTAGTACAGTAACAAAGAATATACTCAATAAGAAATAACATTTACCCCATACACAGATACACTAAAAGAATATTTATTTGAGTTATCACTTATACATATTATTGAGAATCACTGCTAGAACTAGAACTTGAGTCCGTAGACATAACTTCAACATCTTCTTGTGCCGGAGCATCTTTGCTGCGGCCATCTATTGCTACGGAGTTCCCGCCTCCTACCGACATATGCAGTTCACCAGATGGATGCCACGTAAACTGATTCGTAGCTGATGCTGGCACTGAAATTAGAAAAAATTGTAAAGTCATCTTGCACCAGTGATTGCATTTATGTTACAAAAGTGTGGTTCATTCAAAATCTAGAGTTTAGCAGTATGTTATAGATTTTCATACTTGACTTCCAAACACTTATAAAAATAAAAAAAAAGCAATAGGGAACTATGTACATTATGAATTATTTTAGATAAATATCCAGTATTTAGTTAACATGAAGAAATTGCTACAAGAAATTATTTACTGTTAAATTAGGAACCTAGTTAACTTAATTATATGTTTACCTAACATGGTTAATGAGTAAACAATATAATGAGAATTAGTGAACATATTTCTTTGTTTGAGTCACTAGTAACTAATGTTTTACCTCCTCCGGTTGTGATTCTGTGTAAATCATTGAGTGTTGATGGCGCATGTCCATTGAGTGGTAAATCACACAATCTACCAAGCATCCCCAGTCTCATCTCAAGATCAGTAGGATATGGCCTCCGAGGATCTCCAGGTTGCCAAGACAGTGGGGCACTAACTGCATTTGATGCACTTATTCTATAATTAGGAAACAGATACTTTGTTAAGGTAAGTGTGTGTGTTACAATAAGTTAACTTCATTAAATTTTTATTTTTAAACTTTAGGTTTTAATGAAGAAACATTTAATGAAAAATTTACTGTAATGTAAGAAGTTTAGTCTTAGTATATTTTTTTTACTTATTAATAGTAGCAAATAAATATAAAGATATAAGATAATAGATAGAGTTAAACAAAGGTAACCCACAAACATGGAGTGCTACTTAAATAGAAAAGTAACCATTACAATCCTCAAAATATAACCCACCTATGAGCAAACTTAATTAGCTCTTCGGATGGAACAGGCCTCTTTCTGGACTTAACAATCGAAGCTAGTTTTTGTCGGGCTTGATATAATGATGTTGCTAATATTTGCTCTGCATCCTTCAACTGCCTTTGCAAATGATATATATCTTGATCCTGAAAGAAAATAATGTGATTTTCTCAAAAAAGCAAGGCTTCAGTGAGTTGCAATATTAAAAGATTGTATTAAATATAATTAATTATGAGACTGCTAATATGTTTATTCTTTGATTGTATAAAGATTAGAAATCAGGTTGAATGTTAACATACCTTATTATCCACTTCTGCTTTCAATTCATTCATTTTTTGTTGTATTTTCGCTTGTTCATCTGCTAATTCGAGAGTTTTCTTTAATTCCGCATCCTTAGAAAGTAGTAGATCTGTTAATTGTGCATGGTCCGCAGCAGACAGTTTCTGTGATTTAGGAGCGATTGCTACTTCTATCATTTCCCTAAAAAATACATATGAAAAATTATACAAAATATTAGAGAATACTTGTATTGTTTATTTTATTTATTTTCAAGCTTACTTTGCTATTAATTCAATATCATCGATCAATGACAACAGTCGATCACGGGTACTTAAATGCGATGCCATAGTAGATTTTATTTGTTTAGACGTTAAATAAAAATATGTATTATTACTGTATTAACTGTAAACAATCAATTATAATAATTACAATTTACATGTTTCTAAAAATCGACTTCAAAAGATTGCTATTTGCAATTTGCAATGCATTTCTATTTGATGACAATGACAAATGACAATTTTAAGTGTGACACTGACAGATACGTATGTGACGCATGACACTATCTGAGTCAAAATATTACAGTCTATCAAAAAATATAAGTAGTAGAAGAAAGGCACTAAATGGAAACTCAAACTCAAAAACTCAAAAGGACGGCTAATTATTGTTTGGTTACTTTGGTCCTTAACATAGTTAAATCCGAATAATTGACAAGATCATTAGTTTATATCAGATAATAAGATATGTTTAAGCACAAAATATTATTTTATTTAAATGTTTTTGAAAATAACTATGATTTTATAAGTTGACTTATGAGGAATTACTGGAGTAAATAAATAGTATATTTCAACCGCAACAATAATTCGCGTTGCATATCCTAGCCATTACGTGTAAAGTTATAACCGGAAGATATGTAATACGCTCCTTCGCACGGAACCACAACATTCAGCTTAATAAAGTATACTGACCTTAATTATCCTTTTTGGTTTAAAACATAGCCTATGACACTCAGCAATAGTGTCGCTTTCCATTGGTGAAAGAATTTTTAAAATCGGTTCAGCGGATCCCGACATTACCTCTTACAATTTAACAAACACACAAACTTTACCTCCTACCGGCAAACGACTCGGCAACTCGATTCGACTAAACCGAGGCTAAGAGTTATGAATGAGTAATTTTCAATTGAACTGGTTATAATAAATAGGTAAGGACCTTACCTTACCGTAAGGTGTTTTACTACAGGTTGCAGACCTTTTACTACACAAGCTAACTTAGTGTATGTCTGCAGATTCAAGCTTTAATCGAATTGTAACTCCTACTCTATTGGTATTGTTATCTTATATATATAAAAGAAAGTCGTGTTAGTTACACCATTTATAACTCGATAACGGCTCAACTGATTTGGCTGAAAATTGGTGGGGATGTAGTTTAGAACCAGGAGGAGGACATAGGATGCTTTTTATCCAGTTTACAGGGGAATAATTTTTTAATGAAAGTAAACGCGGACGGAGTCGCGGCCCGCGGGCAACAGCTAGTTTTTGATAAAACAAAAATGTAATGGAAAAATTATTGTGAAATATAAATAAATTATTATAATAATAATATTATCTTTCTTTAGAGACTTTTTGAAATTACGGAGGAAACAAAAATTTTTAAAACAAATTCTGTTATATGCATAAGTTTTTAGGCTAAACTATAAGCTGGTAAATTAGGGAGAAACAACATAACTTAAAATTTGTCCTGATCCCATAAAACATTATACATATTATGTACCTACCATGTATGTAATTTCTTGGAAAACATTGTTTTAATTCAAAGGAGATAAGGATGGATAAACCATACGATAATACATATATAATTTTAGTTAAGGTGTGTTTATAACAAATGAGGATAGAATATCTAAATACAACTCATACCTGTGATACATCAGTAACTAACAGATTATAAAAAATAGTTTGTATTTCGATAGATCGTCAGTGAAGTAGCTGGCAAAATCAAGAATAGGTTGCAGTGTCACCTTGGTATATCTATTTCAAATACAAGATGCATTCAACTAAATCCTGTATTCACTAAACCTTTTCTTTTTTGCTATACTTACACTTCGAATTTTCTTCAAATAAAATAAGTGTGTTTGTGAAAAGAAAAGTTTTATTAAGAAATAACAATAATTAGACAATAAAGTTACGCTGGTTGTTTTTTCACTTTACTGTAAGTACCTAACTACAATCATATTAATTAAATCTCTTATAATAATATAAATATCAATAGATTCTAAATTAAAAACAAATGAGTTTTAAGTGACAGATTAGGAAACATTCAATAGGTACTTAACATCGCTTTCGTCTGTCTGTCCCTAGTCTCTATGTATGCTTAATAAATCTTTAAAACTATTCAACCGATTTTAATGCGGTTTTTTATCGGATAGAGTGATTCAAGAGGAAGGTTTATGTGTATAATAGACGTGCATAAATGTGGGTAAGACGGGCTACTGTTATAATTTTAGGTTAACATATAAGTTATTTTAGCTGTGACACTTAAGTTAAAGATTTAGCAAAAATCGAGGTTGTTTCTGGTCTTTGCATAAAAAATTATACAGGAGTATAACTATTTTAATTAAAACTTTATAGTTGTATACGCATGTAGTACCAATTGCCGTTATACTACATAGTATATTAAAATATTTTTAAACGTTTAAATAATGATATTACATTAAATTTAATATCATTCAATTTCAATTAGTTTCTTATAAGAATAGCGGTATGAGGAAAATTCTTGCAGCTTCATCAGTAAGGATTTTTGCGAATAATTATTTAAATCTACAATTAATAAATTATTATGTTATGTATATCATTAGAAAAAAATAGAAAAAAGGGTACACTTTTATAATATTGAAAATACATATAAAGACGGTACCAAGTAGGTACCACAGGCCACAATATTATATTATAATGTGCAATTTTATTGCGTAATAGATTAGTAATTGCTAATTAGTTCGTTGACGGTGTCCTTTCCTTATTTGTAACAGGTATTTACCAGGCATCATAATAATAGTAAGACTAAACTTACACAAACTAACTTAAACACTTAACGCGCTTTGATCACGCACCGGGTGCATGATAGTAAAATAAAGGCCATACAGCATACTTGCAGGGGTAGGGGTGAAGTGAGGGGGGATTGAAGCCGGCCACGCCGTGAGCATGCGCGTAGCACGTGCTAGAGAGCCGTTATTGCTGTAATGGAAAATTTCCGTTTCGCACCGATGCGTTCGTAGAGCTTAAAGAGAAAGGGGTGAAGAAACAGCTGTGTACTTAAAATAGATTTTATAACATTATGACTGTTATTATAAAACGTGTAATTGCTAAACAAATTTTTTAATTTTATAATAACTATATTGCAATTCCACGCAAGCATTTAGTAGTATGGAAGCGTCTGTGGCAGGTTTTATGGTAAAGTAAACGAAACTTAGGGATACTCCGTATGATGTAAAAGCATGTTTTTTTATTAACATTTCATTCCTTATGATTTTTTTTACGTCTGCCATGATAACTTTATTTTAAATTTCAATAAAAATGATAACTGACTAAGTTTAAAACAATACCAGACTATAAAATCATCTACAAGTTAGAATGATACGTTTGTTTTGGTGAACAGCTGATGGACAAGAAATTTGTGTGTGCACACTAATTACGGCTCCCAACCATAACAAGAGCACAGAGCAAGATATTTAATAATGAAACGATGTCACTTAGTTGAATAAAACTGTTTGAATGCATGTAATAACATTAAGAACAACCACCAGTTTTTCAATTTTGATTTTTACATAAAGCTTATCTAAGATTTTTAAAAATAACAGTCTAACTACGATTTGAGGAGTATAAGTATGATCAGAATTGGATATTTGTGTTCATATTTCTCTACTCTGTAGCGCACATTCATGCGCGGGGCAGGGGCGGCGGGGTCCAGAGCATTCGATCGCACGGTACGGCAAGCGCGGCAAAGTTTCAGAATTCAGTGCAAGTTTGGCAGTAGAGGTAAATTGGCATCTCTGCCAATCTAATGGAATATCGTTCCTTCGAACAAGTGTCCGCTGTGGTCCCAAACAATTCAAACATTCGTCACAAACGTGATAATTGTCGTAAACAACAAATCCTGCTTCTGCTATTATGCTGTTTAAACGGATCATCGAAGGAAAGTCGGTGTTGAACGCCGACGTAAAGAAGGATAAGTCTCCAGAGAAATGTTCTCGAAGGAAGTCGGAATGCGACGGTTGTGGAGAGCATTCCACGTAAGTTGCACCATCAAACTTTCTTTTCTCACCATTTTAGAGAGAAGAGAACATTTATACCCTAACAAATATTTATTATTTAACAAAGATTTACATACGGTACCTAGTTCTCCTTTAATTTAATACTTATATTGACTACCGACGTATGAAATATTCATTGCATGGAGTAAATACTTTTCTCACTATTCCTTAGAATGCATACCTAATAGATGTAGGTCCATACTTTTTTATAAAATCATACGAAGTAAGGTGTTTTGTTATCATAAACATCGATATAACCTTCGATTGACTTAAATTTTATTTTAATGAGGATTACAGAACTGCTATGAATAACAACATCGAAGGGCAAGAATGACGATGACACAACACTCTATTTTCAACTTTAAGCAATAGATATACGACATAATTTAAACCGCAGCTCGATACATATCCTTTGATTGTCTAGTGTTAACGTTAGTTTGTGGAAATAATGTTTTAACTACGTATACCTAGATAGTTATATCCATTGTATTTTTTATCTTATGCGATAATCAAATATTTGGTAAATATACGATTATCTTATAGGTAATTGGTTTGTTCGTGGGATCTGGATCAATATTAAGAATACACATTTACATACTTTGTTGTAGTATTGTTAACCTAACTGACCCAAATATCGAATTTTTCATGCTGCATATACTAAAAAGACCTTAAAAAAGCCTTAGTGCCTATTATACGTTTGAGAAGCATTATAAACTACAAATTTGAAGTAAAATGCTGTTACACATATTATAATTGCTATATTTGTAGACAATATCGTAAGCCGAAATAATCCAAAATGGACGACATTTACGCCTTCAAATTATATTTTAAAAAATATAATTAGGATTAAATTAAAATTAAGATTCTATGAGAGGAATTGTTCTACAGACTTTACCTAAATTATAAGTACACTGCTCATTGTTTCTTCACAAGCTTGTGGTGAGAACGCCGAAATTATTTTCTTCGAAACTTACAGGACTTGTTTGTTCTCCTAAATCCTTTTTTTTATAATTAATCGGTAAATACTCTTACTACCGCGTTCGCCTCGGGGACGCTGTTTTATGTCGTTCTCGCCAAAACGGTGTCATAAGTCATTTCCGTCTAAAACCGCGAGTATTCTTAAATCATAACCTAACCTAACTTACACTGACGTATCTGTTTCGCACAGAAACAATGGCGCTAATATTTAGATAATTGGGTAATTAATTTGCTTAACATAATATGTACAATTAGACAATTAATGTATTGGTATCTAACACATGGTATTGCTTTGACTTCTTATATTTATAAAATAAAATAGGAACAAATTTTTATATTTATGGATTTGGAAAATTTAGTTAAATTAATAGATTTGCAAGATAGTGTAAAAATAAGATCTTTTTAACTGACTTCAAAAAAAGAGTGTTCTCAATTCGACTGTTTTTGCATTGTATTCTGCGGTCTGCCTGATCGCTCTATCTCAAAATAGAGAATCTTTTTCTTACTACATGTTATTTAATACCTGTCCATAATTAGGTAGACTCACAAAGTAAGAAATAACAAGACTTTCCCCTTTTATAATTTGTGAAGACAGATTATGCTATCGTAATAATGTAATTTATCTTACAGTTTTTTACAAAGACTTAATACTAATATACCCTAATAAAATTATATTTTCAATTATCAGATCATACAGGAATAAAACGATTCGCTACCTTACCTACGTTACGTGTTTTAGAGTTGAAATATTTTGAAACTTCATTCTAGAATGTTATTGAATACGCGGAAATCAAAACATACAGTCGTACCATTCAGGTTAACAATACTGTTACTTTATCACTATGTTTATTAACAATGGAAAGAATAAAGAACTTCCTTGGAAAAGTACACTCGCAAACATTTCTACGTGGACTTTTTTAAGCCATAATAATATTGTCGTAGATAATAACGTTATGCAGGTACGCGATGAGGAAAATGGATGTAAAAATGTTCAAATTAAAAGCCATTGGGGTAGGTCAAACCCGTATTGTGCCGAAAATATGAAACACGTTTTTATTTCCCTATATTTAAACTGTAAAACGAATGTATACATTTACGAAGTCAAAGACGATGTTATAAAAGTTAGCATATAAACTTATGCCATGATGTAGCGTCGTTTTAACAACAAATGCTCTATCTGAATGCCTTGAAGTAAACAGTTAATTATGCGTGTGATTTATCAATTTTCTTTCCCTCTGAGTTTCTAATTTGCAGATAAGTGAGTAGGTATTAATTCAAAGAAATAATCGTTGGTTTCAATGTTACTAGTTAGTCGAAGAAAATACATTTAACCTTTGACACGGATCGGTAATAACCCACTTATTATTTACTAGCCACTTAGTTTAATTAATGGCCTTGTTATTGTCTTTTAGTAGTAATTTATTTGTTTTCTACTGGGGGATCCGGGGGCTCGTCTGCCAATCCCAGATATTATCATGACGATACATTGACGTCTTAAGGTCAAAACACCAGAGGTCTCACCAGATACCCTATTGGAATATGATTCTTAATATATAACACGCGCTGATAGATAATTGTTCAGTTTTACTTTATTGTTCATCTCAGTTGAATGGGTTTCAATGATTTTAGCTAAGTTTTTGAAAATGTTAGTAGTGGTGATTTGTAATAATTTCTTAATGGGTATGTTTGGAAAGTATAAGAACGCTATTTTGTTTCAGAATTCTGGAAGAAATGATGAAGATGGTTCTCTTGGGTGTGGTGTTATGGGCGGGCGTAACCTTTGGAAGTCACGTTGCTCCATACCCATTAAACTTGATAGTGACTACAGGTAATTTACTCGTATTAATATTTACCTACCATATATTTAACCCTACAAGAAAAGACGCTTCTTAAGGACATAATCGCAGAAGCTTACGTCAACCTACATCGATACGTGGCACTTAATGCGACAAATCTATATTAATCGTCACGTTTGCTATCACGCCCATATTTTTATTATATAAATATTACATTTATTAAACCATAAATACATGATAAAAAATATTGTATGTGCAGAGTTCATTCATCCCCCTCCGATGTATGATTTCCCGTTCCCAAGTGCGCAAATGCTGAAGAGATTGCCACCAGTGACGGCAGCGCACACGAATCGGTCCATAGGACTAAGCAAAATGACTGTATCTATGCTTGAGCGTTTGGAGGACAACCTTGAAGCTTCGGGAATCAAGCCAATGCCAGGATCGGCAGCGCAAGGCTTGGCCATCGCTGGTCATCCTTCAAATGACGCAATGAGATACGAAAAGTCATCTATGATCATCTCTAAAGCATCCCAAAACTTAGTATGGACGCGATGCACAAGGTTTGTAACAATTAAATTCATTAAACAACTATTAAAAACAATGTTGAATGTTAAAATTATCGATGTCAGTGAGTTGTTTTGATATAGCTTTGACCTTAAAGGTCGGTTTTAAAAGTTTAAGGAAAACGCTGTTATTTTAATATATTATTTGATATACATTTGTAATTTATTCTCGTGTAAGTTAGCATTTATATATTATTCCGTATAGATTTGGTTTGGAGAACGATGAGTGTGCAAGCTTCATAAGTACCCTGAATTTGCGTGAGAGTGAATTTGGAGGTGAATGTGCGCAATTAGAAAGGTTTACTTGCCGGACAAACAAGATGTCTTCTCGTTACCGCACTTTCGACGGCTCCTGCAACAACCCAGTTCGCTCTTCTTGGGGCCAGGCTCTCACCGGATACAAACGTCTCCTACACCCAAGATATGCCGATGGCATTGAAGAGGTTAGGCCAGTCATGGGTCTCAAAATTACTTCACTAACTACACACATTTCACTTGTAACTTATCAACGAACTATAGATCTTGTGATTCGATTGCAATTAATTTCTTTACTGTTTCAATTAGAAGGTCGACCGTTCAATTCTTCTCTTCCTCTTTCTATTTTTCCTCACTATTTTTGCTCTATACATACATAAGTATCTATTTCATATCAAATTGTATTGCCGAATTTAGCATTAGTGCATTTGAATTTCCTTCTATATTTTTATTTTCTTTAGCGAATGTTAGATAATGTCGATCAAAATCGTTGGCAATCTTCGAATGTTTTGTCAACAAGTTTCGTGTTATTGAAATGTTATGTATTTACAGCCGCGTCGCGCCTTGAGTCACAAGGAACTACCCTCAGCTCGGCTCGTGAGCACTAAACTAGTTAATAACTTGGATATACCCAATGAGAAGAAGACCATAGCTCTGGCTGTCTGGAGTCAGTTCGTGTACCATGACATGGTCCATACACCAGTTAGGAAAACTAGTAAGTTTTTAATTACATTATAAATCTAAAAATCTTTCTCGAAGATTCTATTAATATTCGCTTATAGAGCAAGCTAAATCATTTTACGCATTAATAACATATTTCATTATAAAGACAAAATAACTATTACGCGTTAATTATAAGTTATTCTTATGCAACGCTTGACAAAAACTATTTAATATAAAATTAATGCTTATACAACCATAACGTGAGCTCTTACAACAACAACAATCTTAAAGTTGAATGACCTTCGTAAATTTTAAACCAAACAAAATAGTTACACGATAATTGTATTTACATACTAACTTTATTTGATTTACCTAATACATTTAATTTTGCAAATATATTATTACTTACATTATCACTTCATAAAAAAATAAATCTTGTTCGACTGATGTGCTACAACTTTCTAAAATGTTTATATAATTATGTAGCTATATTTTTATGTATGTACAATTTGAAACGATGTTAACAATTATTTATTGTTTTATTATTTCATATAATACATTAATGCTTATTTAAAAAATATATTTCACGTTGTTAGCAGCTACACACATAATGGTTAATTATTACGTATTTACATGAGTCTCAAAAAAAAATCTATTAAAAAAAACTTTAACAGATATGTAATGATTCTACGTTCTTAATTATTATTTCATATTTTACTTATATTTATATAATATGTTATTCTAACAGTTCACACTGACCAAACGATCCGTTGCTGCGATACAACGGGCATGAGTCTGACCCCTCGGTACCGACACCCCAGTTGTATGCCCATCTCAGTACCAGACCAGGATCCGTTCTTCAAGAACAAATACATCAACTGTATGGAGTACACTCGATCTGTTACCACTTATAGAGGAGACTGCACTTTTGGAGCTGCAGAACAAGTAAGATACTTTTCTTTTGTCCTTAATTTTTTTATTTTCATTCATCGTATAATGTTTATTTCGTAAATTACAAATTACGTTGAAAAAGTATTTATCTATGTAGTAAGCAAATTCCTGTTTTTAATCTGTAATTAAAAACAATTAAGTATATGCAATCTTTTTAGTTTGTTTACTCAATTTGCAATAACGTTTTAACTTATAGCACTTTGTAGTAATGATTATAGGTAGTACTTATCATTTTATTTGACTTAACATTTGAGTTATTGTTTTTTAATTTATAAGTTATTTTAAATTAAACTTCGTATAAAATTCTACAAACTTATATTTAATCACTTTTCACATTATTTTTGACGAACATATGCCACAAAAGCCGTAGAAAGTACGCGAAGTCTATTATGACATAGTTGATAATTAGGACTTCTTTATGCATTAGGTATACAATTACTTTAATATTATGGGCTTGATAAACGATGTTTATGTCTGTATTACTTGGCTTGACGTCACTACGTGGTTTGTTGTATGTATCAGTATATAAATAACCTTGCTTTATGATTTCAAGTTATGTACAGGTACGAGTTCAAACATTAAGCAAATGAGCAAATATTATGTATTTTTATGTGCTGTTTATGTACTGTCACGTCTGTTCATTATATATTTTATTTAAAATCCTACTAACATTATACATGTGAGTTTGTGAGGGTGTACGTATGGATGTATGTTTGTTATTCTTTCACGCAAAAACGGCTGGACCGATTTAGTTCAGATTTAGTATATAGATAGGTGATGCCATGGATTAACAAATAGGATACTTTGCATCCCGGTATTGTTCCGGGAACGGGAACAACGCGGGTAAAACAGCGGGGCACTGCTAGTTTACAATAAGGATAAGTTTTTCTGAGTACATAATTGAAATAAAGGAAAGACGTCAACCTGTTTCTGAGTTAATCATTTAGTCATATCTTATTTGATCATTCGTTTGTTACGTAAAAGGAATGTAGCAAGTACTAGTTCAAGGCGCAGGAGTCTAGATGCACCGGTTTGGTCTATAAATAGTCCCCCCATACCTTACTTGTTGTTGCATTCTCTCATAATAGACAAGTAATCGGTTACATGCCCCTAGCATCAAGTCAACACGTGGCCTGAAGGTTGCCATTTAATATCAATCTAGCTAGAACACAGCCACGATCAAAATAAAGCTATTATAATTTTCTTGTTTACTGGCCAACTGGTTCTTTAAAGAATTCTTTAAGAGCAATTGATTACTAACTAGTTATAAGTAGTTTTAATTGAATTATATTTACTGTTGGTTATATACGTTGAATTGTTTGCTGTGGACTTCGTAGCGTAGTAATTACGCGTCATTTTAAATATAATACATATGAGTACATTATTAGACTTTGTTTGAACTAGTAATTTCATATATATTATAATTAATTTATGTTGTCCTTGTTAAGTACCCATATCAATGTGTTCTATGAATAATATTTCAGAGGTGTATAAATATTTAACGGTAAAAATAGTACCATTTAACTAAGCAGTTGAGGCAGTAGGTAAGCCAGTACAAACTGCTGGCTAATATTAGAAATTGCGCAGTATATATTGCAATTTGCATGCATTGCAAAAGATTAGCTGAGTTTCAAATGTTAGTGAGTAGAATAGTCGAGTCTAATTCAGATTTAATTGATCGACTTCAACAAAGGAGGTGGCTTCTTATTATTATAGTTGGAATACATATTATTCTGAACAAGATATGAATTGAATGATATTATTTATCAAAACAAACGATAGATAATATTACTATTTTTTATATATTTTTGTGTAACACATGCCGATTTCTTATTACGTGATTAAAGGCATAGAGGCCAATCTTTAACGGAAAATTACATTATACTTTCTGAGTAATCAATTGTTTTCATATGTAGCACACACAAAAGTAGGTTGCTATCGATAAGCTATAATTCTAAGATTATGTACTAAAATGGCTTCAACATCTTAACATAATACGTTATTATTATATGTTAAAACCCATTTGCAGTGTTTATCAAGATAAACACTCTTCTTTCGATTCCCCGAATGAGAACCACCCTCGGCTCATTTTCTCCTTTATGTCGTATGGCTAAGATATACAATGGCCTTTCAAACAAAATTAAGGACCTTGACATTAACCACATGACGTTAGCCAAATTTCGAAAAATTATCATCGCCTTCAATCAAACCATGCCGCATCCATAGCTTTGATTTTAAATCTAAATTTAATTCTGATTTTAATGTTTTATCTCAATTTTAATTTTGTTTTGATTTGATTGTGATTTTACTTTGAATATTTTTTTATCCAATTTTGACTTTACTTGTGATTTTGATTTTAATTTTGAACTTTGATTTGTATTTTTATTCAAATTTGGTTCTGATTTTATTTTCAATTATGATATTAATAATTGGGTTGTTAATTTTAATTTTAATTTAATTGTATCTTAAAGTAGTTTTAATTTTAATTTTTAACTGTATTTTTACATGTTGTGCCTTTCAATAACTATGTTGTACAATATTATCATTATTAATTAATTTTTTTTCTTATGTATTGTATTTTTGTATCAACAAGTGATTGGCCTTATTAATAAATAATAAATAAATAAATAATTACAATTATTGTGTAAAATCTGGTTAGAATAATAATTAATTACGAAATACTAAATTATAAATAAAACGCTATGATATTTCAACAATATATTTAATGTCATGGACACTAAAATTATCGACTTTATGACTTACATTAGGAGTTATGATTTCGCAAGTGTCTCGCCTTTTACAAATTAACGATAGAAATACAACCAATTTTGATATCGCTTTCTTAATCTAATTTATTTTAATACTAGCTGTTGCCCTCGACTCCGTCCGTGTCTTATAACCCTTTTTTTCCAGTTAAAAACTAGCCTATGTCTTTTCCAAGGACCACCAGTGTACCTACCAGTGTAAATTTATTACAATTAAAATAGTTTTACAGTAGTTTTGGCGTTTAAGCGTAACAGACAGACAAGAGTTACTTTCGCATTTAAAATATAAGGATACATATAAATAATATTTTATCTTGTTAACAGATGAACCAAGCCACCCATTTCCTGGATGGCTCACACATTTACGGTACAAACAGCCGCGAAGCCGCAGCTCTGAGAGAAAAAACTGGAGGACTTTTGAAGACTTCCAATATTGATGATGAGGAACTGTTACCTCTGGTCTCAAACCCCGTGGAGAAGTGCCTTGTTAAAAGCAACGACGCTGCTTGTTTTAATGCGGGTAGGATTTCTTTATACATTAATAAATAAAATAAAAAAAAAACAATTTTATGGAAATATAATTAATTAACATTTAAGTTCAGCTCTGTGTATGTTTGTGTATTTTTGTATATATATCTAGTTTTTATAGACAATACACAGTGTCACTACTTATCCAGTCTTTCTACTACAAATTTTACAAAAAGTTGCCCGAAAGAAATCATTTATTAGTGATAAGGCTGCCTTATTAAATTTTCCCTATTTAGTACATTTAGTCAGTAAATAAAATAAAGGCTAAATAAATAAATACCTACCTAAGTTTTTTCGATTCGATTCAAAGTTAACATTCTTGAAATTTGTGTAGTACAAAAATTTTTCATACTTGCTTATTTGTTATCCAACAGGTGATGTGCGAGCCAACATGCATCCATGGCTAACAGCAATACACGCATTATTTGTTCGTGAACATAACCGGATAGCTAGAAGCTTAGCTGGCCTTAATCCCGAGTGGAACTCGGACAAACTCTACCATGAAGCTAGAAGGATTGTGGTCGCTGAACTTCAACATATCACCTACAGATATTGGCTGCCTGCTTTGACTGGTAAATTGCAAATAATATACTAAATTCTATATTATAATGTTCTGTTTCTCAATTAAATGAAAATACATATTTACTATAACTAGAAGAGATAATTAAAGAAGTTTTATAGTGTTTGTATATACCAATCACTACCTAATGTTATATGAACCGACAATAACAAGTAATAAGTATAGGTTAGTATACCTATACTTATTACTAACTTAAGATGTCATGATTATTTTATTACATCTAAAGGGGCTTGCAATGATAAGAAAAGTTGTATACTTGTATACAGCAATTACTACCTAAAATGTTAAATAAGTTGATAACGAGTATACTTTTAGTAACTAATATATTATATTTTATATATATTATGGTAACATTTATCATTCTCTGAGAATGAACAAAATAATAATTTTAATTTCCTAAACCTTTTTGCTTATTTAAAGTCAACAAAAACAAAGTCTTTAAAATCACCATAATTCGCAATAATCTTACGAAAAGACATTAAGCTTATGAATAAATTGAGTAAATATATATTAGATAACGAGTCATTCTCTACCGTCGTGATCACGGCAAGGCGTTTAGCGACACGTGCATGGCGAAGTATACTTATTCAAACATATTAAATATCAATTGAGTTCCATTTTCTTTAATTACACATCACGTGTATACTAGAGTGTGTACTCTACTATTTTTGTTACACATCCGTCTGCTACCACAATAATATATAATCTGATAACAGAATGTAAATTATTCGATAAATGTTTGTATAGATGTTGTATATGATAAAGCATGTGACACATTCTTCATGTCCAAAACTTGTTGTGAGACTTTCACTTGAGAGATTCGAATTTTATTTTGGGATGGTTAACGGTAGGTAATGTAATATTGCAGTATAAGGATTGTCTTTGTTCATGCTGTACCAACTTACCCACCTTTATACTTATACCCTATATCTACCCTTTCAGAACTTGGCTTAAGAACCATACTTGTATTTCATAGATAGTAAAAATAAATTATTAAAAAAAAATTGGTTTAGTTGTTACTTGTTATCTATATAATTTAATAAAATAGATAAACATAAGTGAATCATCCAGTATTTATTAAAATACCATAATACCTATCATCTGAAAGTTACAAAAGATGAAAGTTACTTTAAATTATTTAATTATTATTTGTTTAAATATTTTTTGTTAATACTAAGGATTAATTACTTAATCCTTTTTCTTGTTACAGGTAAAGCATTTGATGAGCTATATGAAAGTTATGACACCGGCTACAACTCAGACACAGACCCAACAATCACCAATTCCTTTGCTACTGCGGCATTCCACTTTATCAACAGCTTGCTTGATCAAGATATAGAATTGATAGATGATGAGAACAATGTGACGTCATCGCGTCTCTCTGACTATTACTTCAGGCCGGAGCTATTGGTGAAGAAAGGAAGCTTGGAGAAAGTTCTACGGGGCATGGTCACTCAAAAAGCACAAGGGATGGACTTCAACTATGATGATGATGTAAGTCATTTTATTATTATTTGCATATCTTTAATTATAATTAAATTGAATAAAATTAACACTGCCATATGGTATTTTATAAGAAGTATTACAAAAAATATTTTCCCACTTATGATGTATTCAAGAAATTTGGGACAAATTTTAATTATGAAAAGTGTAAGAATAATTGAAAAATGATACCTGAATAATAAGATAAAATTATTTATTTCTACACTAAACAATTGCTGCTATAACTTATAGAAGTACATAAAAGTTTTAAATTTAGTTTGTCTATATGCGGAGGCTCAGATTTTTTAAATTAAATATAGCATGCTATATACAATAATTATTCTTTGTTTATCTCCTACTTCAAATAAAAAACATAAAATATGCATCAATAATTTAATTATTATTCAAATATTTTGCTATACATTGTGTTATTATATATTTCATTACTGCGGGATACAAAATTCACCTTTGCTTCACTTTTTTTTTTAATATATAAGAATTGTGACTTTACTAGATAGTATAAATAAGTATATAATCTGATTCATAAAATTTAAATACTGTTTAAAATACATTACAATTGTTGTTTTTCATATTTTGAATGTCATGCACTCAGCACTGCCCTCTTTGACTTTGCTAAAAATATACTTTAAACATAAATGATTTCATGGTCATGATTTATGTATTTCATATTATTTCTACATTCTATAAATGTATATAAACATACTTAAATTGTCTTAAAATTGTAAATGCAATTTATAACCTAATACTGTGTACAGGGTGCCAGTTCCTACTAACCCATAATTGGAATTTATAAAAATTTTCTAATTTTTTAAGTTTCTAAACTTGGTTAAAAATATATATTTTTCTTTAAACTTTTGATACTGAGGAATAAATAAGAATATGAGTAAATTAAGTACTTAATTAGAAACAAGGTTAGGAATGAATGTTTTCATGTGGTTCATTTCTATGAAATCCTATAACATGTCTTTTGCTTTATAATTCTTTACTCGATATATTTCTTTAAAATATTGAGTGCAACTCAATACAAAACTATATTTGGCAAGTCTATGTGCCTTGAAAAGTTGTTAATATTTACAAATGACAAGGTAAATGAATATCCTTACCCAGTTCAATGTCCACCATTTGTAAGTTTTAGTCACTTCAAGTTTCCTTGATATCTTTGAACAAATACTTATTCTTAACAAATAGTTACATTATAAGAAGTTTAATGTAGTACTTCACACTTAATTGCTTCGAAAGATGATGGTATTCCATTAAATAGTATACCTGTAAACAGTGACTTTTTAACTTAGCATTTTGCCATTGACTTATTCATTCTTATAATTACAATTAATACTTCACTGTATTGTATGAATCCGGTTGTGGTAGAATTTGTTTCGAACTATGTACATATAGATGTCGCTACAACGCACAAGAATCGCGCACACAGTATGTTTTTATTAAACGTATAAATAGTTTTGGTTACTATGAAACTGTCGACGACCAATATAAGGTTGTTGGTTCGATTCCTACATATTTTTGCAGTGCGAAGCGTACTTACTTGGCGCAAATCACACTTATTTGATGCTTAAGTAACAACGCTTTTAACAAGAGATAATGATTAATGTGATTAGTGTCTACTGTAAAACGTAAACTATCCAAAAGAAGCTATATGGTATCTTTGACTACTCTGTGAATATTTTTCTGTAATATTTAGGTGACAAAAGTATACTAAAATTTGAAAAAGGTTTGAAAATTGTACGGAATTTTATATTATAAAAAATATAAGGAAAACCTCAACACTTTAGGTTCATTTGAATAAATCCAAAGTTCATTTACAATTACAATTAATGCTTATACATAATAAACAAGTTTTGAACGTTTCAGCTTCGTAACCACTGGCTGGGAGGTTTGGACGTGCTAGCTATAGATGTGCAACGCGGCAGGGACCATGGTCTTCCTGGATATGCGCAGTACAGGACGCTTTGTGGCCTGCCCGTTGCTACTGCGTTCTCACACCTTACTGATGTCATCCCACAGGAGGTTTGTAGATATCTTAACATATATAAATACGTGTCACTATAAACTACTGATTTTTAATTAAATTTGCACACCATGTGCAGTTTGATCCAACTTAAAAGATAGCATAACTAAAATCCCGGTAATGCCCACGGAACGGGCACTATACGGGTAAAACTGCGGGGAACGGCTAGTATTATATATATAAATTTAGTACAATTAATTACTTATAAAAGACTGTAAAACTTATTGAGAGTATTGTATATACCTATGTTATGCAAGAAAAAAATTGTCAAATCAAAGAAGCAATCGAGGTATATATGTATACTATAAATTTATCGATGAAAATTTACTTATAATATTTAAGGAAAATGTAATAAACTTAATAAACAATTGTTATAAAGCCAATGATAAAATAATGAAATAGTGCTATGCCCATGTACCATATAAAAGCATGTCATTCTTTCATAATTTCCCACTATAATATAAATATATCATTCGTTTTACTGTACATATAAAATTAAAGTAAGTTTTTATTGATTATAGACACTAGACAAGCTATCAGAAGTGTATGAGCAAGTGGGTGACATCGACCTGGTGGTTGGTATGATGGCTGAGACTCCACTCCCTGGCTCTCTGATAGGGCCCACTGCCACCTGCTTTTTGCGTAAGTTGTACTATATATTAGCACTAATATTACACTAGATCCTAGATTTAAACTACATGTCAAGTGATTGAATCTTTGAAAATGTTTCTAACCCATGCAAACCAATAAACATTTATACTACATACATAAACACAATTTAACATTGGAATGGAATTTTAAATGTATATAATAATAATGTATTTCTTTCCATTTGTACCATAAATAATGTAAACAGTAATAATAATATATAATCTATGTATACAGATTATATGAGTATACAGGGAAACCTTTTATAGAAAGTGTGCTCTAAAAATACAGTACAGTGGTATTTTAATTTATTAACTTATGTGTTCTAAAATATTAAGAACCGTAAATGTATACATTAGTAAAACTACTGCATAACAATTGAGTTGATTTGGCTTCATTTACTCGTTCACTACTTGCAGATGATACAAGAGGAAGGCCGAGGCGGGTACCTAGTTATGCTATATAACCCCTATATATCATATGTGTGCATAAATGTAAATATATAGAGAAATATATGTTATATTGCAGGCGAGCAACTATGGCGCACGCGGTCAGGCGACCGTTACTTCTACACGCACACGCACGAAGCGGGCAGCTTCAGCAAGCGCCAGCTCGCGGAACTGAAGCGCGCCTCGCTAGCGCGCCTCATATGCGATAACACTGACGTCACGGCCACGCAAAGGGACATATTCCAGCCACCATCTGACATGTATGTCGCTTTTTATTTTTTTTAATCTTTATTATTATAATAATTAATTAAAAAAAAAAAATCGCCAATCGTGTTGCGTAATCCGTAAACAGCTGAACCGATGTCTACTCATATTTTTTAGTATTCATTGAATTACGTAGAAGATTTTTACGCAGTGAAAAAAGAGGTATTTTTAAAGGGGGGTAGAAAGTTAATTGTGGGTTGGATATAGGTAAGAATTTTTATTATAAAATTCATCACATTTTATTTGAGTGAATAACTTATGGCTGTGTAACACGCTATGTAACGTAACGCGTTACTACTACAGTTTATCTGGCTTCTCTTTCTCGCGCAAACGCAATAGTAGATCTGTCCCACTCTAACCTATTATGACTTCTGTCAGGCGTTCCTGGAGGCACTGCTTTGTGAAAGATTTTTATTATTTGTTATTTATCTGCTTTGAAATACATTAACAACATAACAATTAAGAGGATGCGGTTAATTTGTTGTTATAAGAAAAAAAAATATAGTCGTAAATTCAAAACTTTGAAATGAAATTCAACACTATATAAACAAATTTATGTAAAAAGAGATGAAGTTTTTTTTCATATTTTTATAGCAATCCTGTCGTTTCCTGCGATGAAATCAAAAGAGTGAATCTCGAGGCATGGCAAGACCCCGCACAACAACCTGATATCTTGACGAGAACCAACAAATGGATCAAAAACAAAGTTGCAAACTCCAACTCTACCAAGTAGACTGATTTAGATTAGTTTTAAACATACTTAAATGCGTAAATAAAAATGAAATTGTCAATACTTTCCATAATTAATAGTTGTTTTATAATTGCACAATTTTGTATTATTTTGATTTTTTTGGCAATATATTAAAACTTCTGTTCACTGACACTTCATTTTTATTTACAAAATATATGGGTGCCTACTGAAATTTACTATTAGGTTATTAAAAATGCTTCAGTAATTCCATGTTCCTAATATTTGAAACGACTGTACTAGGCAGTACCATATTTTAATAAAAGTAGCAGCAAATATTGTTATTTGTTTAATATAAAAATTCTGAAGCATTTTGGCTATTCAAACGAATCATAGAACAAAGATTTTTGCCACTGCACAGACTATGCCATAGATAATTAATCTCATAAGCGAACATATACGCATTTTTATTAAGACTAAGGTTGTGTAAATGAGTTTTATAATGACAATATGTGTTTGATTTTGTGAAAACGTAATTTAAGAACATATCGAAGCATTTAATTGCACCGAATTTGTGTTACAGTATTTTAGTTAGGTTATAAATGAAACCACGTTGATGGAACTTGGGTTTTATGACCAAGTCTCTGTCCCTTGAGGACGCCATGAAAAGTGGCTGTGATAACGTGTGTAAATCGTAGTTAAGACGCTAGTCTTTCTAGATCCATATGTTAAAAGATCTAGAAAACTCAATGCAATCGTCTTCTACTAGATAACCTTGATTTTTTAAAACCAGCACTATAGTGTATTTTTCTTTATTTTAAGGGTCAATTGTCAAACTAATTATCGCCCTATTTCTACTTTTAAGATGGTGTTTCATTAGAAAGTGAGATAGAGCATAGACAATTTGACGTATGGCTATGAAGTCTTCACTGCCATAGATTATAGATGATTCCAACTAGAAACTTGCTTAAGATTGCTTTTGGCACAATAATTTACATTTGTCAAAGATAAAATCAAATGACTAACAAATTGAGATTGGCTGTGTTTAAAATACTAAAGTGGCAATATTGATTTTTAATTATTATTGTGTAAAAAAAAATGTTGACATTAAATAATGTATTTTGTGTGTAATTTACCAAAGACTGTTTAAATTTATAGTATTATTTTAAGCGTCTCGATTGATTATGAATTTATGTCAGTGAATTAGTAAAAAGATTTTGAATAAAAAAGAATAAAAATAGCGTTATTACGATTATAGTATAAATAGAGCGATAATTTCCGACTTTATTTTTGATATCATCTTGCCTTCTCCGAAAATCGATTTTTTAAATATTTTCAAATTTAAATTTTTTTAACAATGCATAGATATTGTGTTATTTTCGTGTCAAAAACTGTAGTTGGTGTAATCTATATTTTTGTAATCAGGGTGTTAATGTTAATTTATCCCACTTTTGTTTAAGACAATAAATCTTTAATCTTATTTATCAACATCTACTAAGCATTTTATTAATTGCATTATCCTGTTTTCACTTTTAATTACTTACTGTAAACCTAAACCTTCCAATAGGAATATATTCAATAGAATCATACCTGAAAAAATTAAATCCACATGAAAATTGCGCACTTTTAAAGCCTATGTATATAGGAACATACAAAAAGCGATTACACTATGCGCTTATGTAATGATGGAATAGAATACAGATCCTTTTTTATAAATAAAATATGAATGAAATAGTAGAATTCAATGAGGCCAAAATAGGGAATACTAGCACAATAAGGTAAACAAATTCAACTAGGTACGTAAATTCTAAATTCAAAAGAAAAAAAGATGTAATTATTGTTCTAGTAGTTTTGGTTCTTATTCGGTTCATACAAACGCATTAAATATTATATATTAAATATATTATTGAGATATAGTTACTTGATTAAATTGAGTGAAAGGTAAGTAGTTTTTATACAACATTAAAAGGGTTTTCTTTAATGGAAATATTTCAGAGTGAACTCGATAGATGGCGCACGCGGCACTAACTTTGAATATATAATATTATTATGTATTATAAGTGGGAATGTTAAGTTATAGGTAGATAGTGGTTAAGGTTGAGATTAAATTCGTCAACGGTTTTTAGTCATTAAAATCATAAAATTAATTGTTTAAGAAAATTACACAATATAAATTAGTTCTTGCTAAAAAAATTACGAAAAGACAAGAACAATAAAATATTAATTATCAATTATAATTAATAATCAATAAAAATTGTGCATTCAGAAACACGCTGCTGGCCTTAAAAAAAGAAGAAAAATGAACTTGTGTGGCCTCCAGATTTTCTAAAAAAACCTATTACTTCGAAAAACTCGATAAGAGTATATTTGGCGCCGATTTTTTGTGGGATTATGGTACCACACCGTACTATTACCAAAAGATACTAACCGCTTTAACAGCTTCATAATAAAATCCTCTCATAATTTTTAGAAAAAAATTTAATAGTACTTTCTATACACATGTTATATCTTGGGTATTTATTTCAGGATGTTCTGCGGTTAATAGATATTTTAACGTTCCCATAAAACTTATCGCGCTCCACAGTCTTAAGGCACTTTCACGGTAAATATGAACCGCTTTTTATATCACACAAATAGGAAAATCTTGTATTAAAAACGGAAGCTAACAATAACGATAGTATGACTGATTATAATAGTGGATAAAATGTAATTGTATTTTTTACGTTCTGGCTATATATATATTTTCCCCCCCACAGTCCAGGCCTTGTCGCGGCGGGGGGGCTCAGTAGCTTGGGGTGCAATCCAGCACCCTGGGTGAAGCTAATTGGACCGAGGAGGCTGCTCTCGGTATTCCTCCTTTTGAGGAGGAGACCAGAGAGCAGCAAGCGGTGGGTGCGATGCGTGCAGGTGGCACGATGCGTCGCACGAGGTGCGTAGCCCTGAACGGTGGACCGGGGTCTGTCCACTGTTCGGCTTTGGGGAGGCGTGAATTTATTCACGTCGCCTGGCGTGGTTTGCTATCGGCCCGGCAACGGGCAGCCGCTGGCGGGGTTGCGGAAGAGTCTGCAAGGGTACCCGTGACCCCGTCATGAAGCGGTTTGGTGGAATAAAGTGGGGTTTTAGTTTAAAATTTGTATCATGGCATATCAGGTCTCGTGTAATGAGGTTGAGGAACCGAAAGCCCTAATTTAAGTTTAATTTGCGTACGCTGGAAATAAGACATTAAGGTGTTTTCAAGGTTATGAAAGTATATAATTCGTTTATAGTGTACATGCACGTATAGTGGATATAATGATTCATATGTTTCATAATTAACGATAAAGTTTAATAATAAATTAATAATGGAGGCAAAAAGGTGCGTTGCCCGGTATTTTTTTCATAGTTATACTGATATAAAAAGTTTTATTTTAAACTCTTCAGTAGCTTTGGAGGAAAAATGTAAAAATAAAACTATCATGTTCATAATAATAAATATTGTAACTACTTTAATTAGAAACTGACAAACTGCTTGCACAATTGATTTTATTATTTAATGAATAAATTCGGCAAGGAAACATAGAATTGTATCTTCAGAACTTATTTATTTGATGTATTCTGATGAAAGCATTATAGGCCATAATGTTATCGGATTTCTATTCATATGGTAATATTCACAAAAAATCGTGAAAATGAGTAAGTATCTAGATTCTACCTCACCTTTGTGTTTCAGTCATAAATAAAAACGTTTCAATAGTCAATATTTTTTGCGTACAAAACACCATTTCTGAAAGATATTATTTTTCCCATCGTAAAATAAAGGACAAGAAACTCAATACTTGGACGTGACCCTTTATCGCTTCCTTTCAATTTAACTCGCGATATTCCAATTCAAAAGAAAACAGCCAAGGGCACAATTTATTACGACAGGTCAGAGGACAGGCATTTACTGTTATTTACTACATCGACATTTCACCAACCATATTATTGAGCAATAGTCAAAGTCAAAGTCAAACATATCTTTATCCAACTTGGATACATCTACATAAGTATATTAGGTAACACTTTTGAATCGTCATAGTATTACAAAAAATTAAACACCGTTTCGGAAGGTGTTTCTACTGAGAAAAACCGTCAAGAAAATCTGATAGTTGATCTTTTCAAATAAAAAAGATACAATTGCAAATGCAAAATATATACACAACATCTTTCTTCTCTCGATCTATCATTCTATGCTCTTTTGATTTAAGTCTCACTTTAAATCCCTGTTTTGATTTCTTTCTTTCTTTCTTTTTATAAGTCATAATTTGTTTAATAAAAATACATTGAATACACAAAACGACGGAACGACCTTTTCCGAAAATAGATTCACTCGCAAAAGACAAAGGAAAATTCCATGTCGCGGGACAAAAATGGCCTTTATAAATATAAATATTTCTGTGGGGTTGGTACTAAAACATTAAGGGGCATACTGTGGGAAGGAAGGAGGATGTGTCCTTCCTCTGAACCAAAGGGAGGATCCTCGACCAGTCGAACCACTGACTGGCCGGCCGTTAGGCCCCCATGGTTCGATGTCGAGAAGTTGGAAATAGCGGTCGCTACATACTAATTTTGGAATCTATAATTATTAAAATAGAGCCATGCCGTTAGGTTTAATTGGGCCGGCTCGCGGGGGTACCAGTACCACTCTCCTCCAAGGAATTGGCATAAGTAATGGCATCATTAGTGATTTCATTGCGTTTCGTTCGGTAAGTTAGGGAAGCCTTAGGAAATCCGTTCATTCATTCAATTTATAAAAAAATGAAGTAGGTAAAATTCGTAATAAAGTAGTTCAAAAGGGTTACCTAAATAGGTACAATAACAGGCTTATATACAAGTACTTCTTTTTACTAGTATGTACTCCCGCATAAATTTCTTATGGCCCTAATTCTTGAAAATCAAGGCAGAATGTGTACAAAAAGTCTTTCGAGACGTTTAATGGCACACCTACCCAACCTCATCATTTATTTTCAGATGTCTCGAGAGTATATCTCTATTACAATTTAGAATTTAGGTCCATAGAAATCATTGGAAAGGATTTTAGGCTTAAAGTTTATGCGTTCAAAGTCACTAGAAAACTAATAGACTCTCATGGGAACCATTTAAAGTACGTCACAGAACAGTTGAAGTTATTAGTTTATATAAATAGTAGGTTTTGACGTAACCTTCTAATACAGAAATTACCTAACTATATTTTTTCTCCATTATTTGTTATAGTAGATAATATTATTGATAGGTACCATAAGAGATAGAATGTATGTAGTTTTTTTTTGTATTTTACATGCACTGAAATTTCTAACAATTATAATAAGCTTTCTTAAAAGCAGGAGGGAAAACAAGAACTGGCGAGTAAAGAGAGAATTAATCTTTGTGTTACGTGCTATATGTGATGTGTAGGTGTCTGTGTGCATTGTACTAGATTCAATGTGTTGGTAAGTAAGTAAATAATGTTATTACAAGTTATAGCTATAAATCAAGCACTATTAAGCCCTTATATGGCGCTGTCGGTCATGATAGGCAGTTCTTGCGTACTCAGATATGATGGATGTCACTAGCAAATAGTAATAACAAAGTTTAGGATCCGAATTCCGAAATGGGGGCTTATACCGGTTCCGTAACAACACCAATACAGCTACTTCTGTGTGGTTATACTGTACGAATAATTTATTAGACGAAAATGACTTCGCTCATATTATGTAGGGCTGAAGTATTTAAAAGAGTTGATGAATTAAATTGTAAATATGTATTAATCTCATTGGACTACATTTAATATTTATTTACGATTTGTACAAAGTAATGTTTATCATGTTATATATATATTTTTAAATTTCTCTTTATAGTCAGTCACGCAAATGGTCCATGTTACCTATACTAAATATGTAGATACTACGAAATACAAAATTGCGATAAATATATTATTCCTTACAAAACCATTATATAGATTATTCTCTGTAACGTTCCCATAGCTGCCTGGGAAAAATTATTTCTCATATAAGAATAATAAAAAATAAAAACTTCAAGTACACGTTGACTTTGGGGAGGGTGTCGTAAATTTTTACTTTATTTTATGGACTACCCGTTTCTTTTTATTTTTATAACGTAAAATACTCATATAGATAAATAGGTTAATAAAAAGGTTTTCAAGTAACGAACCTTATGAGGTGGGTTCTGCTCCGACAGTTTCAAGGGCGAGATGTTGAAACTTGCTTTTACTTGTTAGAAAGAACTCGACTATTCGTGTTACATAATATTAAAACTTTTATTTATATTATGATCGTAAATAGCTGGACATGACATTGGTTTATTCTTTTTTTAATTCTAATTAGTAGTTCATTAATTCAATAATTGCTGTTGTTTAAGGACATGACATTGATATCACATTTTAGAGTAAATATCCTTCGTTTATATACTGATAAAGGTAAAATAGATGTTTATTTTGAGAACTATCTGAAAAGTAAATTTGTTTAGATTTTATCAAGGTTGGAACCTTGTGTAGGATTTATTTTTTAACAAACAAAAAAATAGTTTCAATGCGGTGTTAAAATTAATCTGAGATGATGATAGTGGCTTTGGATGATTAAATATTAAAAAAGTTGTATTTTGTTTTTTTTAAATATAACCGATCTAACTTTTTGAAAAAATTTCACGAATAATGTACATTTTATTTACATTATTCGAGACATATGTATACATTATATCACAAAATCATAAAATGTATGTCTTATAATATTTATCTGATGAATAAATGCCATAGATGCCAGTCGCCACAGTTACTATTGTAGGTCTACATGCAAGGATTTTAAAAAGAACTGCGCTATTAATTTTGTAGGCGCATTTTAGTATGTCACGACTTAAATTTTATAGAATGCTGTTATAAAAACAATAATACATTTTTTAGCCGATAATTAAGATAAGAGATAATTGTGAAATAAAATGATGACAGTTGCACCTGAAGTAGTTATGGTATGACGTCATAACTTCGGCCTATGTACTGCACACTATAACGAAGTGACACAATGTAATACAAGTGATAAAATGTTGAGCAAAAGCATATAATAACATCCTCTTTCTTGGGAGACAGGCGACAAATTTTATCTTGCACAGGAAATTAATTTAGCTAAGTGTTATAGAACGCAGCAGTATTTGTTCTATTATTAGCTTTTGTTTTTAAACGGTTTTTTTCCCTTTTATTGTTATAGTCAATAACACAATAAACGTCTAAGTTGTGAGGATGTATTGTATTTAACTATAATTATAGTTAGTATGCTTGAAAAACTAAAAATATGCTTGTTTGTTAACTTCCATAAAAAAAAACTAACCAATTCTTTTAGCTAAAGTTTGGCATACAATATGGTCAGAGATTAGATCCTGGATAAAAAGAAAATATTCTTTAATTGTTATATTATCCAGAAACGAAAAACAATTCTGAAGAACAAAGGAAATAAAACCACAGAGCGCGACTATTTAACTATATTTTTGTCATATGTGGCTGACTAGTAATCTGCAAGTGACAAATGTAATGAGTATTTCATTCAAAGTAATCTACAGAAGAAAGTATGGACGATTTCCGAATGTGCCAACAAAATTCACATCGTTTCGTTCCACTCAAGATTCGAGATTATTTATTAATCTTTGTAGCGATTGTTTTAAATGCAATCGTTAACAATATAAGTTAGAGCTAGCCTTTAAATATATGTGTACACGTGCTTTTACGTAAGTTAAGTTAAACCTATAGCAGAAATATTTAATAAATACAATGAACTAACTATATTTTATATTTGTATGATTCCCACCCTCCCCCTTACCCTCCTATATCCCATCATTTAATTATGTTTCATATTTATTTAACCCTGTGTAAAGATTCTCTTCTTATCTTGTCGCTTATCACCTGCTAAAGTTGTCCGCTTATTCGAAAAAAGTCTCAAATACAAGCCGAACTTTCTACAGAGTTCAAACCTAATGAAACCCTAATTTTATAATTACATGCACAAAACACTTTGTAAACTGAGTAGCGAAAATGTGACTAGCGCGCAAACGTGTTGTAATTTTGTCTTGTTTAGTATTCATTTGCATTTTAAATTACCCCTAAAGTTTTCTTTATGATTCTACGGAGCTCGAGTTTGATACAGGACAACGATATTAGACGCACAGAAAATATTAAGGAGATAAATGGTTGTATGGGTCTGAGGCGTGCTTGTTTACTTTTATGTTTTTGTTTAACATTACAAATACAATTGGCAACAGATAAAATCTTGAATTTATTACGAATGTGTACGGGAAAATGCGCTTGTAAAATTTTCCACACGTACTTATCGATTGTTTCTTCCCGCTTTTTGTTGTGCCCAGGGACAATGTGTCTCTGTATTTCCATGTAGGTATCTAGTATAAAACAAAAACCATTTTTTGTTTGTCCCTATATCACAATATCGATAGCAAATTAAGTGGAAGCCTTATATTATGTATAATATTTGCGGGTCGTCTGTTAATTAATATGTTAAATCTTAATTCAAAATTTCTGTAAATCGTGATAGTAATAGATAAGAGAGATTTTAAGGGTACTTTCAATTTTCTCAGAAGAGTCCTTGGTGTGGCAAGGAAACGTTGATGTATCTTCAGCCGGTCCCCTATGTGTGATAAAGTGAAGGTACGCTCAATCGTTTATCTTTGTGCGATGTCACGGTCCCTGCTACCCTTTACCTTTCATCATTTACCCATGTACGTGATCCACGCTCAACTTCCTATAATGATAATCTGTCGTGCGTTCCTCCGAGCCATCGATCTATATTTGATTCTTTATATTTTGAATATATTAAATTGTTGGTACGTTGTGCTATAAATAGGTTATGAAAATTCGACTGGTTACAGCAATGAAGGTTTATATAAATTCTTTACTGTACTACATTTATTAAAAACATATAAGTTTAACAACAATCAATCTTCAAAATTTTCTAGCTGGTTCTTGTGAGGTCCCAACTTACAAATCTATTAAATATTTAAATTTAGTTCAATTTCAAGGAAATGGTGTAGAGGATAAACGTTAGAATAATCAGGCTTTGCTTCTGAAAGCTTAACAAGTCGTTGATTGATACCGACACAGAAAAATTTACTATGATCTTCAAACATTATATAACGATGAGCGTATTCTTAACAAAAAGAGAAAATTAAAATGAACAAAATAAGAAAAACAGAGAATCATCACCACTTTCTGACAAAGAACAGAATTATTTTCTTTATTCCAGCAGTTTGTCCCGCTTTATTCTTAATTAGTAGAGTTAGGAAAGTCACAGTCGTACAGTCACAGTAATATCTGGCTAAAGTTGCGAAATAAATACAAAATACGAGACCTACGTCGCTGTGTAAGCTGCTTGTGGATTTGTTGGGGATTTCTTACCATTAATTAGTTTGTAACACATCGAAAGCTTTATGGAAAAGTTAGCATAGCCTGAAAAAATAGAACATGCAAACTTAATAAGACACTCGTATCTTTAATTTAATTCATGTGTTTAATGTTACTTGTGTTGCTAGGACAAGTTATATATGTAATGTATAATATATTGTATACTTGAAATCCGCGGGCAATTGAAAACAGAATGTTTTTAGTTTATAATATTTAGAATATAACGTCAGAACAGCCTTGTGAATCCTCCGTTTAAAGAAACATTTCCTTATAATTATATGAAGTTCTTAATTTAAATATAAGTAATAAAAAACAAACGTTAAATTCTATTTTACGAAGTCATCGATGCCAAAATATTTGATTGATATTGGGTTTTTCTTAACAACAAAATTTTATTAATTTTGCTGGTTTTCCGCAATCAAAATATTATTATAAACGAGGTGTGTATAGGGAAATATTATTTTACTACCAAATTTAAAAAGCTGTCGAGATATTTTTCTAAGACAATTAATTATTTAAAACGCGTCAAAATACCAACACATTACCCGGGTTAACGGGATAATTCATAATACTATGTAAATACTTATTGTTGGCTTTTAATAACAACAGCTTTATCTGTTTATAATTAAAAGTAGAAATTTTTAAAACGTTTATATTTTACATCTGAACTACTTTTTCAAATGCTTTAAAGAGAATTTGTAATGAGGTTAAATCGTTTCTGACTGAACAGATTGAAAAATTGAAAGTATTGATATTTATTTATGTGCTAAGCACAATGTAATAAACAATACATACCTATATTATATTTTCCTAACAAGTTTTGACCTTACAATCAAATTAAAAATTAAATAAATATCGTTTCGAAATTCAGATGTTGTGTGTAAGTACTAAGTACTCACAAGAATAATGGACCTATTTAAACATTTTTATTATTATACTATTGAATATTGACACAGGTGTTGTTACTAAAATTATTTTTAAATATCGTTTTTATTGTGCAAATAGATTCCTACGTTCATTTAAAGTCTTATAGTGAAATATCTATATATATTTGTATGGAAAATTTAATTGTGGCGTTTCTACAGACTATACCATAGAACCTACATAGGTACAAACCATAGAACGTATAGATTGATTTTTATTTTAGTTCTTGATACAAGTTGCTCTTGGGGTTTTATATGTATAACGTAATTTATATTATGTACCGTTATTTAATAAGTATGGATGCTTCATTTGTTATAAAAATTTTAATTCTTCTCGTGTCGTCTTGCTAACACAAAAAAAAATTGTGGGAATAAGATTGGAATTGTAATGGTCGAATACTGAAACGCAAATCAAATCGTACTTCATCTGAAATTCGATTTACTATAGAGTTAAGTAATAAAAATAAAACAAAATGGTGACGTTCTTCACATTTGAATTTCGTTTCAGTAATCGGGCATACATAATAAGATGTTTTAGATCTTAGTTCTTGATACAAGTTGCTCGTGGGGTTTTATATGTATAACCTATTATGTATCATTATTTAATAAGTATGGATGCTTCATTTGTTTTTAAAATTTCACCACTTCTCGTGTCGTCTTTCTAACACAATACATAATTGTGGGAATAAGATTGAAATAGTAACGTCCGAATACTGAAACGCAAATCAAATCTTACTTCATCATATTTACACTAGTGTAAATATAATTTTAGATGAGGAATAACTCTAGAGTTAAGCAATAAAAATAAAACGACATAGTGACGTTTTTACTTACATTTGAATTTCGTTTCAGTAATCGGGCATACATAATAGATGTTTTAGATTCATTACCGTACTTGTATAATAGTTTATTATTGAATCAATTACAACGTAGATTCAAAGTATTATGCAAGCTATTCTATCCAATTTTACAATAATTTTGTGATCGAAAAATGTATTACGAATGATTTATGAATAACTAATAATAAAAAATGCACTGTTTATGTTAGATTTGACATGAATTTGTCTGATTAAACAAATGAAATTATATCTCAGTAAAATATTAGGTTGCGTGTACGTTAATAAGTGAAGTAAAGTATAAAATTCTATCAAAACTTTTGAATTTTATTTCAAAAATTGTAATTAAAATAAATTTGATATCGCTATCTTTACTGATAAATATTTTGGTTGACATCCCCGCCGGTATAAAATAGGAATATGGCCTTTCGCATAGTTTAGTGCGACGAAACTGTTTGCTTGAGGTAATAGTCGGTAGTCGCTCGGAAAGCACAATCTAGTTAGTGATATTATCGTGCTGTGTTGTTTTTGTTAGGTGAGTGTTACCTGTTAATTTTATATTTCGTTATAAATAAAATAAAGGTTAAAAGGGATCATATTGATTGATTAATTTTTCATATGTTTTTTTTATTTCATTTATATTAGTTTGATATGTAATTTATAAGGCATTTAGATTTCTAATTTTTCTATCGGTAGTGTCCGTGTCTGAAAAATTACTATTTTACAATTATATTTTAAGTTTTAAGTTAGATAAATCTATATAAAAAATTAAGCATTTATTCTGAATTCCTTTTATGTAAGTCCTTTATTTAGAAGTCTGCGCTATTAGTCTAGGTTCCTTCGATAAGACAAGTACAAACTGCGACTACTAATCTCAAAAACTAACTTTCTGTAGAAATGTCTAGACTTAAAAACCCTTTCTTTGACTTTATATCGTTATCCGTTAGGTATTGCTTTCGTCTATCGATTTACATTAGATATAACATCACTTAAAGGTACTTAAGTGGTACTTAGGTGTACCTCCTTATAATGCATTAAGTAATTATTAAATGCTTTAAGGAATTGCGTCTATTAGTTCCTAAAAAAGGAAATAAGAAGGTGCTAGCAGAATTAGCGTCTATAAAAGTTGTTCAAGATGAACTGCATCTTATGAATCAATTAAACTATATTTAGAACCGTTTAGCCGAGTTATTACTTAAAACTTAGATCTACTAGTTTCTTTTAATTTGAGGTTTAGTGAGTTATCTTCATTATGGAGGATTGAACGATGACCGATTTCATAGGTCAAATTTATATGTATACTCAAATCATTAAGTTACTACGAGTTATTTCAAAAGTTAGGTTTTCTTTACTTATATGGTATAATGGAAATATTTTATTGTTTGTTTGCATTGTGTAGGCTCCAAAATTAGTTGTTAATATAATATTATCGATTCTACCTTTGTGAAAGTACGATATCCCCGGTTATACCTGCTCTTAGCATTAAGTAGTCCTTATTGAAATATCCATTTCTAATTAATAAGGTAACGAGAAAGGTTAGGAAAACAAATCACAAGATGAACTGTTATTATATCGCTACCAACAGAGCGTAATTTGTATTTTTTAAAAGATTAAATACAAATTATTCTAGTCAATTTTTATTGAAGAAGAAATAAAATAGAATTTGATTTATAAATAACTAGCCCTACTAAAAAACTAGATCAGTGCCCACTTCGTTGGGGATAATGTTAACAATCCTTTTTTCATATAGCCTATGGCACTCAGCAATGTGGCTTTCTATTGGTGAAAGAATTTATAAATGAGTTCATTAGATCCCGAGATTACCCCTTACAATTTAACAAACACACAAACTTTACTTCTTTATAATATTAGTATAGATATAGAGCAATCATTTTGCAATATAAAGCTAATATTGTGGTCACAACTTGAAATAAAACGTCGCCTATGGCATGTCAAAATTGAAACATGTTATGTATGCAATTTGATTTGGTTGTAAGTTGTATAAATTTCGTAACTAGTGTTGTTGCTTTGCGTTGATAAATCGATTTCATACATTTCGTTTCACTTGTGGTTATTACATATAAAGTATGGTTATCATTCTGAATGTTATAAAAAACACTAAAGAATAGTTTAATAAGTTTCATATGTTTTAAGAACTAAGTTTTGTAATTCGAATATTTTTGCTAGCTGATTAAGCATACTTATTCATTAAACGTTCAACGTCAATATCACGACGCTGTGAGGAAATAGTGCATAAAATACGTGCTTTAAGAATTAAAGATATAATATTTTGCATGACTTATTTAATAATATAAGTTTTTTTTAGATACTTATATTTTTCTACAGCAGTAAGAAATGGAGAATGTCTTGATTTTGCATTGTTTATAAGCTATGACATGACAAGTATGATTCAAATCCCTAAGATACAAAGCGAGTGAGATCTCATAAAAATGTATTGGAATCAAAATGTATCATAAGCATTACCTGATTACACGTTTGATACTAGGTTTTCCTCTCCAGGTTTATTTCACAAAGGCTTTTATAATAAATACTTTCAAAAACGTTCAAGTGTCTTTAAGACTATACTTAAATATTTTAGTATTTTAATGAATTCAAATTGTTCACGATTCTGTTATAAATAGATAGTAAATTGTTTTCCTTACAACTGTTTAAAATCATGAACGTAACGACCGTTTCGGCTATTTGCATTTCCTTAGCTAAAAACGGCGAACAAATAAATCGAGAGGGTTTATTTGTTTACATTTGTCTAGTAATTAGTGGAAGTGGAATTGAATGGCTGGCGCAGACAGAATACGTATCATTTTGTTCTCACAACACCGAGCTGTTCCGTCAATATTGTAGCTATCTATCGATACTTTGGTATAACCGACAAGAAAATCATCTATATATCTTGTACTCATAAGTAGAAAGATATTTTAGTAAATTAGTCTTGATATCAATCAATAATTAATTAGAATCGCATTTAATTCCGAACTTAAATCAACACGTTTAACTTCAATAGTTGGTTATTTATTATATTATTCTTCGCATGTAAAGTACATTACGTTATAAATAAGCACGTTACATATTTTCGTTGTCACAGTGATCACACATGATAACAGTAAGTCATAACAATAAAAATATTTGGATTGTCCTATCATAGAAACTGTTACGTTGTTTTCATTGTTTTAAATTATCAAAGTCGATACAGAACGATCAAAAGACTGTTATAAATAACAATGGCGTATTATTTGGCATGTTCGCACGTTTCTCCTCGACATGGTTACGGGTGATAGGAAATAAGGTTGTGAAAGATCTCGCTACTGATTTTATTAACCTTTAATACTGTATAATACCGGGGAGACACGCGAACGGACTGTTTATCTGATTTTCTAGTACTACCATTAAAAGTCATCTAAATTATGTTGTTATGTTATTTCTTCGTATAACTATATAATTAAAATCATTTAAATGATAACTATTTATCTTTATAAATATTATTATTGTCTTCGTATTATTTTGTTTTTGTATCTAAAAAAATGTCAAACAAAATATTTTCTCTCAGGAACGCGTGAAATTAATTAAAAAAGATACGCACGTTAAAAGGTACGTGCCGTTGAACTATAAAATGGCCTTTAACATCTTAGACTATACATAAAGAAAAAACCATAATTAAGTCTTAAATTATAGGTGATAATTATAGTTTTATAATAATCTATAAGTACGGAATTTTCGTTGGGCGAGTCCGACTCGATCTCCTCCGTTGTTATTATTGTTGTTGCATTTACAATAAAATAAATTACCTTATATAAAGCCAAAGGCAAAGATTTTAAAAACATTCATTCAAACAATGAAACCTTTTCCTGTTGATTTAAATCGTTTAAAAATGCCATTTTAAACAATCACCTGCTACAATCTATATATAATTATTTACAAACCTTGCTTGACAAACTAGGATGATATACGCAATCTCCTTACTAAAGTTAAGGCAACTATCAGACCAAGGCATATTGTAATCTTGTAATACCGAGTATCGACCTTATTACAGCAAAAACAGATCGTCATTATGGAAACGTGGTTACGTGTAATTTAAAGACGCTTGTCTTAGTACAGTCAAATACAAAACCATATTAACACATTTCATGTATCAGTTTGACTTAAAAAATATTCAATAAATACCCATCTTGACGAGCAGAAAAAGTCCTATTCACCAATAGAATGTTTCAGTGCTAATATGTTTTGAAATATTTAATTTGTTAAAATACTTTTGTATACGACTGTAGATTTCTGATTACAACCTCGATTCACGTGAGATGTAAGTTAATTTACCTGTCACTGTGTCGTATGTATGGCTTTACAAAATACATACTATGAGAATAATTAAACGTACTAAAGATATGCTCTGTGCTATTGCGTTTGGTATATGTTATTTAATATAGTGATGCTGTAAGACCATTCTATATTGTGACGGACTAGTTTCTGTCCAATAGCTTTTTCGCTGGTCAGACAACGCCAAACACAAGGAGCTGGCATAACTCCAGTATTAGAGTGACACAAGAAAAAGAATAAAATTTCTCGCTAAAACAAAATCTTAACGTTCACTATTAAAAAATAAATTCACACCGTATCAAAAAGCTTGGTGTGTTAGCGTATTTAGAACTGATATCTTTGATCGATTAATAGTTATTGACCATTTTTCAATTTGTGTTTTTGTTTCTAGCAAGTTCTGGTATCGTTTATTTGCTAATATTCCTTGCAAATTTCAATATAACTATCATAATTCTAACATAGAATTGTTTCCCACTTGACACACATTCTTGAAGTCAAAAATGAAAGTGCATTACATAATTAATGTTATAGCATATAAAACTTTATGCGTAATTAAATCATAATAATAAAATATTGCTTTTATTACTCTTAGAGAACAATGAGAAATCACCTTCAAATTAAATGATATTTAAAAAGTTTCATTAACATTCAGTTTTTCTCTCTCTCATAATAGTGAATGAGTCAACCGACCTATAAGCAGGCACCGTGAAATTGCAGTAAATATAATATAACGAAATTAATCATTAAAAATTTATATAATTTTTTCTCTTGGGCCTTGATATCAATGCAGGTCGTAATATCTTAAGAGTGAATTATTAATTGGAAAATAGCTTTTATATATACTGACATAGTTTCATGATATTAACAAAATAAATGTAACGCAACTATTTAGTATTATTTTGTTTATACATTTAACATCGTTTTATCTATTACTTAATTGGAATAATTAAAAAAAACTGTCATTTTATATTGTTTCTGATGCAGTACCGACATGTAATTTAACAGTACCTATTTCATTTTTTTCGTTTTTTTTGCAATATTTTCACTTAAAACATCATCTTGCAAGTGTGAACTGTGAACAATATTATTATCGATCCGACACAGAAGATAACGTTAGGACTTAAGGAAGAAATGGTTCATAAAACATTATGGCGAACCATTCCGGGTTTAACGGAAACCTATAGATATTAAATGTGTGGAAATAATAGGAAAAAACTTAGATAGCTACATAGTTACGTAAATGAACCTAACTGT
>JADANM010005714.1:5264023-5275485 GCA_026213755.1 Eurema hecabe
GGAAAAAACTTAGATAGCTACATAGTTACGTAAATGAACCTAACTGTATATCTGGAGTATAAAAATTAAGATAAAGTTAATATTATAAAGTGCTTAAAAATAAAATTCTTACGTAAATATGTTCTTTGCCACGTCTACGTTTTGGTGCGCAAAAAACTCAAAAACTACGCAGTGATTTTCTTCAAATTTATATACACATTTTAAAAAAGTAGTCGGCGTGGGTGTCTCTCTCCTTACTAATATTTGAAATGCTTAAGTATAATATACATTAGACTATGATGAGGACATAAGATTCTTTATCCCGGTATTAGAACGAAAAGCACGACAGAAAAAAGCGCGGGCCGCGGCGGGTATTGAATATTTGAAAATTCCTAAGTAATATATTTGGTCTAGATTTGAAGTTATGTTGACAGTTTAACAATTATGAACCTTTAAAATTGCCGATATATATTACGCGTAACTGTAATTAATAATACGTAAGTGTGCACGAAGTTTGACGCGATAATAGTTGTGAAATTAGAAGGGAAAGCTCCACACCCGGAAGGTTTCAGAACCGAAGTTGCAATATTCAATCTTGCTCTGGTTTTGTTGAATAATTAAAATTTAAAGTTTTGTTAACTTTTAATACCTCTACGTTATCTAATAGTGCCTTCTCATTAAAACGTTACGAGAGATATTCTTATCTAAACTAATATTATAAAAGTACCTAATCAATCACCTTTTATCCATAGAAAGACCCATTATTGCTGAGTATCATAGTCTTTATTAAAAACCGAAAAGGATAATTAACATTACGCCCAACGAAGTGGGGGTTCAGCTAGTTATATCAACGTGTAACAGAAATGCGTAGTCGTATTTAAGGATCGCAAAGAATACCTAATTTTAATTTATGTATTAAAAATTCATTTCATTTGAACTATTTATAATCAAGATATTGATTTTTTATTTTTATTAACCAGCATATCAATTTTTAAATATATCGATACTACGACATCACTTTAGAGCTATCAGCTGTTACGTGTCAATGACCGCATGACCTATGTTGACAAGGCATTTCATTGAAAAAGTTACTTCTGTCTGTGTCATTAGAATTCGAAAAGCGAGAAAGATACAGCCTCCCCGTCTCATTTTATTAGGAGTATTTAATTTAAGGCTGCAAAAGTATTATTATAGCAAGGACATTTCGGTTTATTTAGTAAACAATGAATTAAAAACCCATCACATACTAGGATATCATACGATGTATGAGGTGATTGAAATGTTTCTTTCAAACAAGTCACGTCGTCTTCTTCATTACTTTGCTGAAAATTCTATTAAAGGTACTAGGATTTCACGTATTATAAGATGATGATATTATTACTCTCATTTTACAAGTGAACGTTTGAAAATTGAACTGTGCGGTACTAGGATCACAAAATGTCAATGATCACAATTGCCTGGAAGAGATCACTGAGTAGGGATAAGGCCGCCAGCTAACATTAATTTTTTTATTTGATTAAAATCTGTACCTAATGTTTTAACGAATAAATAATAAATAAATGTCGAAAATGAAAATGAAAATGAAAAATGAAAAATAATGCGAAAGTTTCCGTTACGTTACTCACAAACACAGAACATTCAGTAAAATACTAGGATTGTATCATATATATGATATTGCAAGAGGTATTTATTTCATACTGCATAAATGTCTGTTAGACATATGACTGAATACCCTCAAAAAAGCCAAAAGTCGACATTTTGAATGTTGATGCCTTTTACGTGACCGAGCCGCTTATCCAACTTACTTGAGTTTTATAAACAATATTAAATAATTTACAGGTCAGTAGTCAAATGTCACCGTAATGGGTACGGAATTACGTGAAAAACATTGTAGTACTTGCGGATCTCGGTCGATCGGTGTGATTTGCAATTTGATTGAATTATCTTTAAAGAAGTGTTTAGGAAAGTGAGTGTTATGAAATGTGTGAATTTGTGTTGGTGCGTCTGGTGGCAGCCTTTGAGAGGCTCGTCTAGTGTATTCCGAAAGATTTATTGACAGTAGGCGGAAGACGGTAGGCGAGTGAAAAACTAACAACAACCTACTAACGCCGGCTGCACGCGTGTACCAGCTTGTATACCAGGAGCGCAGCAGTTTTCGAGGAGGTAAATGGTTTTTTTCACTGTGTAGTGATGTAACACTTTTGTTTTGATTTTCATATTATCGATTTTATTAATGAATCAATAAAATAAAAAATCTGAAATATGATTATTTTAATGTGGGGACTTGTACTCGTATATACCTAGACTATCTATGAGCATCTGAACATCATGCAAAAATATGACTTCGCATTTCTGTTACACGTTGTATAAAACACGCAATTATTTTTTACCTATGTTTAGAATGTTCAGAATTTGAAAGGCTTTTTTATTTAAACAAAAACTTTTTATTCAGAAATATATTGTATCTGAGAAAACATTCAAAATGCCAATAAAATGGATATTGAATTATAAATTTACTTAAAGTTTTTGCTATTTGTTCGCGTTTCAAAAATTGCCTATGGTCAGCTTTTTATAATCTTTCTTGAAACTATCCATATATCACATAAAAGGTTACCTATATACCTACATAATATTCTTCATGAATTCTATTATGATAAGCTAAATCCGAGAAATTGTCACCTAATTATATTATTGAACAACGGAGCAATGGAATGGAATATAAACCAATGTCATTTGTAATATCCGGTTTTAAGTAGTTGAGGGATATAGCATTCTATTGTTTGTCAGAAATTCAATCTACGCGCTTAATAGAATTAGAATTTTGCGTATAACCGTTTGTAGGAAATATTTACCTTCTTTGTAAAATATGTTTTCGTAATCTAAACGTTTTGTTTTGTAGTATTTATCTTGTCTATAAATTGAAGCAATTTAAGCACTAGAACATTATTCACGGTCAAGTTTGAATATCTATTGTCAACCGTTACAATGAAAAAGTAACTGGCAACGATAATAATGTGGACAAGAAATATCAAGATAATAAATAGACTTAATATAACAGAAATTATAAATATTACATTTTACGTTATCTTTGTACCAGCAAATGGCTCGAGGCAAAACTTGATCTCGCATAGTTTTGAATATTACGGACTCAAAAAATATTAATATTTTACTAATTTTATTGTCATATACGTATTATAGTTTGTAGGAAATATTCTTGTCGGATACTGTCCTAGTTTTTTTTATTTTCTTGGCCAAAAAAATGCTTTTCCCTTGCACAAAGTGGTGTAGGTATCTACTATCTAATAATAGAATTATTTCGACTCCGGTCCATTGTGGTAGCAATAAAACCATTGTTGCATTTTAATTTATTGTCTGCCGTTGTGCCAAGTTTCCTGTAAGTCATTCTGTATTTTTTGCGCCTAATAATTTGAATGAAATGCACAAAACAACAATAGCTAGTTAGTCGAAAGGAGTATTTATAGACAAATGTCTTTGAAAATTACCAGACTTTCCATAAACATTCACATCGTTAAACAAGTTTATGGTAGCCACTTCCATTAGCGTTCCAAGGTGTATCGATCGAATTAGAAACAATAAAGTCTTCAATGAAAATCTTTTGGCATGACATGACACCAAGCGTCCATCACACAACACAGGATTATCTTACTAATATTATAAAAGTGAAAGTTTGTAAGTATGGATGTTTGTTACTCTTAATCAAAAACTACTCAATGGATTTGGATTCAGATTGACACATAGGATACTTTACATCCCAGTATTGCCCCGGGAACGGGAACTACGCGGGTAAAACCGCGGAACTCGTCTTGACTAATAATAGTGTGTCGGTGTGCAGTGGAATTATTAAATTAAAACTTTATTTCAAGATTTCGTATATCTCCTAAAAATGATAGAGCGAATTTGTACGTGATTCCCTTGACGTTGTTGTCGAAGCATAAAGCGCTAACTGTATGTAGATTGAAGATTAAGGATAGGACTGCTTCCCTGGAGTGTCGTGGGTGTTGTATGTGCCCATTTAATTGATGTTGTAACGTTATAGTTTTGTCTAAGCCTTCTTAGGCTATGTATGTAGCTTTTGATGTCGTGTGAAATAAGTTGCTACTTTAGTATTTAATTTTTTACTAAGCTATTCTATATGTTGTACAAAATTTTCATAGAAAACGAAAGTTAAAGCATCTTACGAAGGGAACTCATTTAATACACATGTTCTTAAAAATGTTACACTAGCAATACCAAAATAGTTCAAATTAAGGACTGTATTATGCTTTAAGTATAAGTGACATACATTTTGTATTACTTTACATACAACCTTACTGTAATACTGTAATTAACTCTGAACACAAATTGCTAAAAATAAAGACAATCTATAGACAGTTAGTATCAACAATGTAGACACGTGCCGTTTCGTAATTGTTAAGTTTACTTTGCTCTTCGAAAGGAGAATTTGTAGTAGGTATGTAAATTATCAATAATTCTATAATAACAATTTCGTAGAGATGGGACCCCTCAATTATTATCTAGTTGATTTTATAATTTTTGTTTGTAATGAATCAAACAAATTGAACATCATTTTTTAATAAATCGTTCAAATAATTAAAATGTTTTTATTATATCTTAACATTATAATTGTACCTTAATGGGGTTTTAAGCCTTAATTAAGTGTGTAAAGTTAAGAGGCTTCCAAATTACAAGCAAATAGTATCGTATCTGTGATGAAGCAAACAACTAATTAATACTGTGTGAAATTTGAAATTTAAATTATTAATACGTAATTATAATGAATCGTAGCTTCTGATATATGTTTTACGATATATCTTTTGTCGTTATAGTAACGATGCTAATTGATGTATCGGTTTTAATGAATCATAAATATTGTGCGAGACACGTGATACATGTCTTTATAAAATATATAATATACTGTATAAAAAATATGTTCTGTGTATTTTTGTATTCGAAGTCAACGGCTAGGTCCGCTTGTCTGGAAGATAAATACACATTCGACTGATAAACATTATTTTGGTATGGGATTTTAAACAAATTTTAATAACCAATTCATTTATAACTTTATCTTAAACATCGCAAATTTAACGCAGAGGACATTACCTCATTAGAGGTTCTCACGTTGTACTTCTTTGTCCCAATGTTTCCTCATTTATGTTTTGCCATGCTTTTTCTGTACCTATACATCATACCTTCGTGGGGTATCTCGACAACCTTTACGCTTCTCGTTACGATATAGTGACTTGGAATCATTTCAAACGTAAGTGGTGTTCTAATCCAATGTCTTCACACGAATCTGAGCTTCTTATCAACGATGTCGTTGGTCGCATTATAATAGTCAATATACACCGTATTAAACAAAATGATGATTGTCTTATCCACTCTAAATAAGGTAGATCTTGAAGATTTTATAATTATTTCTCAAAGGTTAAACACATTTTTAAACGCACCTATATAAATGTTTAGATACGTACGCCTTATTATTATGAAATGGTACCTACTAATAAAGTCTCTTAAAACAACCGACGTAAAAAAAAATATATTTATTAAACAAAAAATAAACCGACTTCAAACTAAGAAGTAAAAAACAAATTTGCTTACCATAAAGCAATACGCATTTTCATTTAGTATATAGAAATGATTTAGTAGTTATTACATAATTTTGAAGTCGGTACACTTATTGTTTTACTTGGCACCGACTTCTAAATTATAAAATAACTATAAAAATCTTTGAAAAATTAAATGCAATTGGATTTAATGTATATTCATGAAAACGCCGACAACCGCCAGTAAAATACATCATTTTATATACAGTACTAATGAAACGTATTTTTAATAACCTTATAATAATGACCTTTTGATGGTTATAAGTTATAACGCGATATTATGCTTTCGGAATCATGTTATGAAATGTTTTATCGCTTTCATGCATACATTTACGACTCCAGAGTTAACTGCTATACAGTAAAAGACAAATGATTTCGTATAACTTTCAGTAGTAAGTAGTTAGTAATATGAATAAATAGTCACGGCTTTAAAATAATTGGCTACTGATAAATATCATTTGCATGTTCATTGAATTTCGATGTAGAATCATTTTTGTGTTAGATAAAAAAAGTACCTATCGCCTTATCGATCATTAAGGGACAATCACATGGCTACTTTTAGATTATTTTCTATTAGATTTACGTAACGTTTCAGTTTTTAAAGTTTTTGTAAAATTTGATGAAGATACGCTTAATACGTTCTTTAAATCTTACGTTTAATTTCTATTCACTAGTGATCCTCACTTATCTTCGGTAAAAGAGAATAGTATCATAACACCTAGAACTGCAGTTTGCTGTTTCAGCACGCAAAGAGAAGCCATTTTAACTTAATTTAATAATAATTTTGTCTATCAACAAATAGGTATAATACGACTATATACGAATTTCAATTTTCTCACTTTACAAATTGCTTGTGTGCGTTTCATCGAGTATTATATATTATACAGTGTAGGCTTCACTTACGGCGGAGCGATCATTAAGGGATTATGTGTCTATGCGTTATATGACTATGTAAAAGAGTCGCTGAACGCTAAGAATGTCATATCAAAACGCCTGCACAACATATTTTCAAGATTGCTCACTACACAATAACGCAAATATGTTATTCAGTATTCGAATTTCTAGGGAAAATGTTATTATTAAGTGTTTATATTACAGAACAAATTTGTAGCTCGGAAACTTCGGTTGTTATCCTTTAATATAGTTAGGCAATAACGGGCTACTAATAGTTTCAATATGGAAAATAATTAAACATTGTTCGTTAGTACTATGTTCTTAAACTAATTCTGTTGTTTCTGTATTAAATAAGCTTAGTTCAGTCAAAACATTATTGTTACAATTATTTACTTAGCACTGTGTAGTGCAATCAAATATATATTTTGAACGTATACTTATATTTTACGTAATTCCTGCTATAACTTAATAAGTAAGTAAGAGATAAAAACTTGATAATAAATTCTGTCTCTTGTGTCTACCAAAACTTTGAACTCGGTTGATCATAATATATAGGTTTAATTAAAATTTAACTTATAAAACGTCAAATTCAATTTTCATCTTATTTATTAAATTGTCACCTATTGCCTTTACCATATTAAGCAACTGACAGATGGTTTGCCATTTATCAAATACCATAAATCTGTAATTAATAAGTTTTTTTTTATTAAATATGTTAGATTCAATAATTACTTCATTTCTAATGGTATTAAGTTGGCTGGCATCTGTCAAGTTTGCTCATATTTTATCAATTTGTTACAAATGATTTTTTGTAACAAATTGATAATTGTATTCTTCTCATACACCTAACCCTTTGGAAACAGGCGTTTATAGATTGAAACAGACAGACGGCAAAATTATTTTATATTTTTTTGCAATAACGTAATGCTTTGGACAAAGCAGATTGTGTGGCTGCAACGACATGTCCGTATTGATCTATATTTTTAGTTTTGACGTTCATAAATATCACAATGTGATTTAAGTGAATAAATTATTTTCATTTCATTTCATTTTCATTTCATTATTTTCATTTCATTTCATCATCCAATTTTGATGACAAATGTAAAAAATTGGGTCCTTTTTTGTATTAAGAAATTTGTCATTCAGAAATGTCATTATGTAACATAAATAAAATGAACATTTATTAAGGTAGAATACATATAAAAACTGTGTCGTCCAACGTACGTGTTACGTTTAGGATTACCAAATCGTCGTTTTTTTTAACTTTTAACTTATTCAACAAAGAGCTGAAAGTATCAAGTATTAAATTACATAAATAGATACTATGAAATTACCTAAAGTAGATGAAGATAAAAGTAATAACCTTGTCCATGAAAGTTATGTTATAATTATCATAATTTTCCGTTGTTTTTCCCCAATGGAAGGATAAGTTTATATAAAAATCCGGTATGGTATAAAACGATTTGTAGTAATGAATTTTCTATTATTTATTCATTCATACTTGAAACAAATAAGATACGCGCGTTTGGCAAATATTTATGTGTGAATTCCATAGAAAAGATATGTAAAGTTTTTGTGCCTCCCCAAAATGTTAGTATAGTAAAATTAAGTACCTATAGGATACAATCGGAATTATGCTTCCTAAGACACCAATACTATCTACAATAATTGATTACAAAACAAGTGATTCAATTATGTGTGTATGTACGTGTCGTGTAAGCATAACTCCCGTTTCCCACGATCAAGATATACCAATAAAGTTAAAGACAATTATGTGAAATCATTGCAATATGTCATTATCACTCTTATATATACGTTGGTAATTAATTAACCCTGTCTTACTTTATTTAACGTTTTAATGCCTTTTTCTCCATTAAATCTTAACTCTCCTTAATTATGTTATCTGTACAATCAACGATTAAGATTTCTACGAAATTTCTGTTTAGCAATCTTCCAAGAAAACTTTACTATCGTAAAGTGAATTCGTAATAAGATGGTAATGCATATACAAGCATCTCATAGGAATAAAAGCAAATAAATATTAAATATTTAACGTAAATAAATAATATCAATACATAGTATTAAAGAACGTCGGTTTCCGATGTCTGTCTGTTTCTATACATAGAAAGATCTTTGAACTAAGGACCTAAACTGTAATGCCTTATTTTTAATAGATGGATGAGTTAATCAAGTGGTAGTTTTATATTATGTATGTAGCTATGTCCGTTTTTTCTAGTATTAAGATCAAACAACGAATTTCTTTGAACCCTATACATCACGATAAAGGAGACCTATATCTAAAATCAAGCTCAAGTGGCTAGGCCAATATATATCAAAATCGTTTCTGTAGTTAAGGACTGAAATAGTTACAGACGGATACACTGACTGTTTGCTAGTACCTACTTACTTGGAAGTATTATTGTGTGCTACCTAGAATTATAGAATGTTTAATAAACAATAAAACCTTCTTGAAATGCCTCTCTGAATTGGCGATCAGCTTTGCGTACTTATTTCCGCCGAAATAGTTTGGCAGCCCTCTCGATTCCAGCCCAACTCCAAAGGTTTCTTAGCCACGAATTCTTTCTTCGAAATCGAAAATAAAAAATAGACATCATATTTCACTGTTTTTATATTCCTCAAGATACTCCTAATCTCTCAGATTTTTAAGAATCATAAATATAGGTAGCTAGTCAAGTACAAAGATGTTAAATTGGCTATGTACCTTTACGTCTATCAAAGAGCAATTCGTGTCTTCACACGGTGGTACAGTCATGCATCTTAAAGGTGAGCGATCCAAGTTATGTTATAGTACACTAGTGTAGATAACATTATGGAGACTACGTTATAATGAGGTCCTATAGATCGCGCATGCAACTGTTGATATTTTATTTTAAAGACCAGATTATGTATTTACGGTACCCGTTCCAAACACATGACATCTATAATCAAAATGAGCAATGTTTCTTTATTATTTATTATTATTTTAATCAATGCAATGTGCATTGATTAAAATAATCGGAAATATTAGTTAGGGACGATACAGTTTTGAATTTACGTGCTCGAATACTCTTAATGGATTAGTTACCAGTCATTAATCTTACAAAAGTAGTATTTACAAGGGCTCTGTTCTGCTTGCATGGCGCCAAACATGATAGACCAACAACGGTATTGAAGTGTTTAATTAAACCTGTCGTTGTATCCTTCAGTGGGCGGTGTAGGATTATACGATGAAGATTAATTGCCCTGTGCTAAGGGTGAATCTGTTAAGCCATTTGCGGTTTAAAGATAATACCCAGCAATGTGGTGATTGTATCTGATGAAAGATAAATTGTTTCGTTTACGGTGATTTGAGTAACAGCTGTTACATCTTTATAGCTGCGCACGAGATTAAGATTTTTATAGATAACCCAAAACCAGATTACTTTCTCACGGCTTGCTCACACTCAAGCCTTGAATAAGAACAAAACACCACACCTTCTGGTATAATCTGATAATAACCAATATGATCTAATATAAATGAAAGAGAGACTAAACTATTAATAAAATGACATGATAATATAATTATTGTTCGATTCTTATAAATCAATGATTATAACTGCTATATTATTTTCACAAAATGACTGACGAGAACTTAAGATTATAATTTATGAAGAAGTGTTTTCTTCCAAGTGATTAAATGACTATGTTGATGGATGATCTTAACTGAAGATGTAATGAAGGAATTGAGGAAACATCCTTGAGGAGTGAGATAAAAACTTCCGATTTACAAATGTAAGGAAAATTAAATCTTAAAGGAAACACGAATAAGGAACAAAGTCGCATAAAAAGTACTAAAGAAATTTGTTTTACAAAGTTTCAATTACAGATCCAAGCGCTTTTGCCTAACTGGGTCTTAGCTTCTGTCACATTCTTAGTCCGCATTCAATATTGCTATCTAATTACGTGACGTGGCATTTTTTGACGTTTAATTAAAATTATCTCTGCCTTAAGCTCCTGTCCTTTAAATAAACTTATAAAAATAATATGAAATTTTATGGGTTTGATTCAATGATTTTATAACGATTATATTATTATGGACGCCTTAATTATGCAGTATGCTTTTTCCAACTTCATAAGTATCCAATAAAATATATAAACTTATAGACCGAGTTATAAAAAAATGATGTCAAATATGTAGGTAATTGGTAAAAACAAACACTGAAACAATAGCAGGAATAATCTAACTGCGTCATATAATATTTCGGGTGTCACTTGATATCTCTAAGGTAAATTGGGTCAAGAGTAACTATAGTAACTACGCGTGCCGTAGATATTTAGATAAGCTTGCTGTAATAATATTGTATAACCATTTGTAAGACCTTAAGTGGAGGGCGCGGAAACAAACATCAATGTTATTTAATATTTTCCTATCAGTAAGCCGATTGTGACGCTTTAAGAATCTAGGTCGCCTTGTATTGTTTGTAGATGACGCACTTCTTTTTACACGTAATAATAATTAATTGTTTATTATCATTAGGTTATAAATTACTTTTTGCATCCAAAGATTAAAAAAAATCTCTAGTTCGTAAGAACAGCGTAGTACAATATATTTTATATAGTGGGATAATTGTGCCATACTAATACCGTCTCAACATAAAAATTATTGGCAATATGAGCGAGATTCAGTATTTCAAATGGTATTTACAATTGAACAAATTAGGAGTGGGTTTAAATAGTTATGTTACTTTATGGGCGATTCCTTTCTATACATGTAATATAGAAATGAATTCTTACAATAGATACTTATTTTATGAACCGTAAAAGTAAACTATTTTTCGTATACTTATCGCTAAACTAACTAGAGTATTTATCTCTTAAAGTATAAGAAACCTCAACTAACATTTCTTGTGAAAATGTGATTTGTTATGATTAATCAAACCCATTTTTTTTTATTTTTTTTTATCTTTGTTATGAAATGGTAGTCGC
>JADANM010005714.1:5275585-5293243 GCA_026213755.1 Eurema hecabe
TAAAATTTGACTCTATACATTTTGTATTCGTATTATACAAGGCTTCTGGTCTGTTGGTTTCATTATGTAGTATTATCAGAAGTTATAAAATCACTCGAGTGATTTCTTAGTAATTCTTTAGAGTATTCTGTTTCTAAACTGTAATGGTGCTACAATCAAAGAGCACGTCAGTTAAATTAAATGATTTTAAATAGCACATTTACAATATGTTTTTGAACGGTTTTGACAAGGGAATCTCTTCATAATATCAATATTAAATATAGATAAATTGTTTGATGACACGAAAAGTTCGCAGTAAAGTTTTACCACTTTAATGTAGTTTTTTCTTCAGTTCTCATTATTGAGTACGAGAGGGTTACCCTCTTTAATAAAAATACTCTAGCGCTGGGTGTTTTTAATCTTGAATAGACGTACTATAAATTAAAATACAGTAAACAAATTGATTGCAAGTAAAGTAAGAAGCAACTACACGTACCCAAAAAATTTAAGAAAGAGAGTTGTTTATTGATATATTGTTGCCATATATCACGAAACTTGTGTATCAAAGCTCATTGTTTAATAATTCACAACATATCAATACTTCTTTATAATTTTTGCTCCTTTATTAATGCTGAAAGACGATCCCTGATTTCCATTGTCTGTCTCCAATGGCTTTTTGACATATTCATGTTTCTGTCAGATAGTGAGATGATGTTCTACCCTTTGTTTTAACGTACCGTAACTTTAATACAGTTCGTCAATCTAATTAAAAAAAAAACTTTATTTCATCATTAGTTGAAAAAGAGCATTTCTGTGAAATGGATAATTTAATCATATTTCAGGAGATAAAATAAACTTAATATTTAATTTAACTGAAATTATAAATGGATAATCTGATCTTTAGAAATATAATTAAAATGAAGAATTATTTGAAGAGGTGCTCAAATTTATTTAAGGACGCGATTAGAGCTCTGTGAGAATTATTATTTAAGACGTAGAGACGATGGAGTTTAGAAATCAATTAACGGATTTAGCGATAAAACAAAATGCTTAAATAAATTTTTACTCCAATACTTAATACTTAAAATTTACTATATGATACTAAAAAGTTGTTGAATTTGTGTTTTGTTTCTTAAAATGTTTAAGTGTTCATATCCGTATATTCTCTGAATAGATTTGATTACAACACCTACGATTGCTGGATATTATAAAACGAGATGTTTTCAGGAGTACGTCGTAGGAGAACGTTGTGTTCTCCTACAAAATACGTACTTAATAATAATTGTCATATTCTCATCATAAATTGGATAAGTCATTCGCACAACATGGTAGCCTCTAAATTGGTGCTTACACGAGCGCAGCAGCAGTATCCATTACTATTTAATGAATAAGCAAATTATTGCAGTTATAGTGTATGCGTAATAAAATCAAATGACGTAAAACCGTTATTTCTATTTGATTACTACTATTTCAGGCGTTTAATAGTCTCTCTTTATGAAGTTTAAACAAATAAATTTGAATTATTTATGGGCTTAGTGTGAATTTTATTAGATAATATTATTACATAAACACAGTTTATTTTCGTTGAGTTATGAAACAATAATGACTTTTATTTAAATGTTATGGAACAAAAATATTTGAAAATACTATTGTTCTATTTTTACATTGCGTTTTAAAATATGTTCGATTTGTATATTCGAAGTCAATTCCAATGTATTTCTCTGTAGGCCAGCGTGGTCGACATTATTTTTAATTCATACTCATCAATTTTTCAGTAGGATTATTGCTTCAATACTCGGACGTTACCACGTAATAATTTATGAATATAGCTAATATTTTATTCAATGACTTTGTTATAAAATTGAAAGTGGTTATTTGTGCACATTATGTATTTAATAGTAATAAACGTTGAAAGAATTGATGCCGTAATAAGTTTAATTGAAATTACTTCGAATGGGTAATTGCATTAGCAATTTTGTCGTAGAACGAAAAAATGTATATTATTATATAATATACATTTTATCGTTCTATAGATATATATCTAACATATAAATAAACTCTCTATAGTATGACTAAATAATGAGATTTAATCTAATTTGACTTGAAATTCTTATTTGACAATTCTTTTGTCATATAAGGAAACTACTTGCATAAGAAAGGAAGGTATCAAGGTATTTCACATTACTTTTAAGTGACAGGGGAACAATTCGTAGTTCGCGAGCAAAATAGTAAAACTAGGCGCCAAGGCGAGCATGTTATAAATGAAATATATTTTCATTTTTGACTTGCTAATACGAAAGTAATGTTTTATATTTTTGTTTTTGACATGCCCAAGAAATTTATCATGAACTATATTAAAGGGAGACCTGAATAATGTTTTATTCATTCGAAGTCAGGAAGTCTCCTAGTACTTTGGAAAAGTTAATAAAGATATACGATGAACACACATCAGAATTAATGAAAATATATTTCAAGTTAATATTTTCTTTAAGATTCGATACCAATTCAGTGATGACGAATACATTTTTTTCTATTAACATACATAAAATTAAAAGGATGATAAGTCGTGAAAGTTAAAAAAAATTTAGTCGCTTTCTTTTATGTTCAGGTTCAAGTCATAAAATTCTTAATTTTGTTCTGATGTCATACAATTTTTATATTTTCCTCTAGGCATTTTTTGTCACCTCACTACGTAGGTGATGACAAAATATCGTAAAATGATCAGGCTTACAATATGTTCTGCTCATAAGAATTCATGACTTCGTATAAATATTTATAAAAGTGGAAAGACTCCTGTAAGTCTATACTAAGTTTGACTGTAATTTACTATTTATTATGAAATAGACATTGAAAGAACGAGTTTGGTTTGCTTTCTTGACAACGATAACGCCATCGTAGATAAAAAAAATAGTTTTGTTTAAAATAGTGAGGAAAGAAAGGTATAATTTATTTATTTCATATAAATTATTTTCTTGCCAAGCATTTTTTAAATCTGAAAATAGCAAACCTCACAATTTCCGAGGTGAAATAGTTTTCCCAAAACACAGGCTGTAAGTTTAAACTTTTACGGCATTCAAAAATGTTTCGCGAGGAATTTTGTATGATATAAAATTGAAAAGTTTACGAGTTCTGAAAGTGAATTGTCAGCGTTTGTAGCCGAATATTGTGTTACGAAATTTTATCTGATGTGTGTCGACTTAATTCCGTACTTTTCTTATTACAGTTTTCCTGTTTTTGTTTGGCGCAATGTTTGAAATGATTGCCTTTGTAATTTGTAGCAATTTTTTTGTATTAATTTATAAAAGCAAGAATGACACCATATGGCTTATCTTTATTATAATCATTTATATATCTTATAACTCAATTCTGATTCAATGATATATTGAAGATAAAATTCGATAAATATAGTTTATGCTACTACTTTCGAACATTAAAAATTCAAGACAGAATTGTTAGTGATTAATGGAAATGTATCTCAGATAAACGCTGCATTCTGTAATTATTCTATGAACATTAGAACGCAAAAATGTTAATAATCTTTAATCAAGTAAATATTCTTATATTTCTATTATACACATAAAAATGTAATATTATTTATCAGAAAATAAAAAGGGTCGAGACCGTTACTGCTGTCCATTTTAATAACTGCGACAAAATTCCTCGTAAAATAAGAGGAATCACAAAAATGTAGTCATGAATGTAGTCTAGTCATTTTCTTAAAACGTTTCGTTTCAATTTTAAAAGCGTTATTATACTTTTATGAAATTGTTTGAGTACCTACTGATTTTGAAAAGAATGTTCTTTCGCAGGTATAATGAAGTTTAGTTTAATGATAGTGGTGTCGACGTGCATGCTAGTTCGTAGCGATGGAGATTACGACTTATTCACGAGTCCAGCTTCAAGTTTCTTGCGGGATTTCACTGGATTTCTGCTGGATAACCGAGTGACGGATCAAAACGGTGTGCAAGCTGAAAGATTACCAGTTAATGGGTTTGGGTAAGGATTGGACGAGAGCTTTTGCAAATACATCTCATTTCATTAATTGAATTTGAATTGGATTAATCTGACACTATGTTCTTGGTAACATCTTAAATGTTTAAACTTTGTTAAATGTTAAATAATTATGCACTGTTAAGATAATATTTACAGTCAACTATAACATTTTGTTTTCACATCCACTATTTAAGAACCTCAAAAGATTAAATAATTTTATAATGAAGTGTCGTAAGTAGAGAATAAGTGAATTCTATAGTTAATAATTTACATTAAACATTCAACAAAAAATTTTATTCAAGGATTGTAGGCTTTAGATATTTTTACATATTCAATATGTTGATCAAACTTTAAAGTTGAATGTGTGTACTTAAAGTTTCAAAACTATTGATAAGTACAATCTTGTTTTATTAAGAATTCTAAAGGTAACGAAATATTTGCTGCTGTACTGTTCCGTTCGCTAGACTGTTACCCGATAGCAGTTTCATAACTTTTAAAAGCAAGTCTGCAAAATTGATTTAGTTTACTTTGTGTACAACTTTGCAATTAACTTAAGACACCTTTCTTATTCACAATGTTCGTAACTGTTATAACTCTTAATATATTCTTGTAAGATGCACGATTTCTTCATTCTAATTGATTCAAATATCTTTATCTCCAGTATCGTAAAGGATTTTTAAAATTTATATATGTTTTGTAAATAAATACTTAATTTTTACATCTCGTTGTCCTTAACTGAATATCTTTAATATGTGTTGCATGTACTAATCTATAATATTATGCACAATTTTGTTAACAGAGACGTTAAAAATATTTTGCCTGAAGACCCCGGCAACTATCTAAGGTAAGGTTACTTTTTTAAAAATTATTATTGTATTTTGTCTTGTTAATTACTATTAAAAATTGTATCCATAAACGGTTAACATACTTTTTATGTATGCTTACAAAATTTTCAATTGTAATCTCCATGTGTGCTTTACAAATAAAAAGCACAAATGAAAAATTTTGTTTTACACCACTTTTCGTGTTAAATGGCCATGACCATTCCAAAGAAGTGAATAATGACTTTGAATAATTATAATTATAAATAATAGAATAATATCACATAAAACTGTCTATAATAGTATCTACAATGAAATTAATTGTTTTTCAAATGTCAAAGATATTAAAATAACTTTATAAGATAAAAGGCGTAATAATAAATATAGCATTACATTATATTTAGCGTCAGCTTTAAATAGTTTAACGCAAATTATGTATAATTATTTTCGTTTTATCCAGACGTTCACGCCTAAGGCTTCAATGGGCGTATTAAATATATACAAAAAATAAAATCGTATTGTTTGAAGTTAGTATTTTTTGGGTGAAACCTCAACGCTTGCCTTTTATGCCGCACCGTGACTTGACTTTGTAATTGAGTTTGGTACTTTAACCGTTTCGCTCATAAAACTTATTGATTTTGTTATCAAACAAATCCTTCAATAAATCTTATGGTGGACACGACCAAGCATTAATAAATACTAATAATATCGAAAGTTCTCTAGGACATATTTAAATATTATAAACTTGTACCTACTCGAATTAGTATCTACGTAATTAAATGACCTTAATTGCTTGTATTAAAACCGAAGTTGATAAAGCAAGGACGACCGTATCAAATTAATATAATATTCATGATCAAAATTCGTACTAGTACATCGAAATAGTTAACTTTATTTAATATGTAGAATCGATGTTCGATTGACAAAAGACCTTTTGACATCTATCGTCATATGACATATCATAAAGTTAGTATCATGTAGATATATCATAATGTCAATAGGGGATTCTGATTTAAACACGGTCAAAGGTAAAACGTGTTCATATTTGAAGGTTCAATTGGTATATCCATTCTTTGAACGTACTTTTGTGTAGCTTACAGTTCTAAATACATATATCATTTTCGAAACATATTTTTCATCTATATTTGTTTCCACGTAGACTAAGATTGTCTCGAATTGAAATACAATTTAAAAATCTATTTTTTTATGTGGCAGTATATATAAAAAAATCTTTTTGTTTTATAAAATATATTATGTTTTGTGACGTATGTTTTATTAATCTTTTCTCAGTTTACCTACCCGCGACATCAGTTTTAAATTCTTATTATAAAATATGTATATGACAAAGTTACTTAAGAAAAATATACCTAAATGTGTTTATTGTATAATTGTGTTTCCCTATTCATTTTGTTTTTTTTTACCAGCCAATAAAGTATCGACTATCGATATATAAATTAACAAAAGTTAAAAAAGAGTCTTATGTAAAGAGATTTTATTATTTCTTTCTCTTTGTATTGTTTTTTTATACGCAATATAGTGTCGTTAAATAAATTAACAAATAATAATCATATTCAGGTTTAGCAACCCACCACCTCCTCTTGGATCCACACAAGACCCTGCCACCAGGACGTGTGGTCTGTCACCGCCGTTCTGCGCCAAAACTCGATACAGATCCATAGATGGAAGCTGCAATAACTTATTGAGGCCAAGTCTAGGAATGCCTCAGACGCCATATAATCGACTCTTGCCTTTTAACTACGGCGATGGTATGTATAAATTGTTAAGAAATAACGTTCGTTTTATTGAAGCAATTTTGTTCTTGTATTTTGATACAAAAAATTGCTATGCATTTTTTTAAAGATAATTCAAAGATTATTCAATTATAAGACATGCTATGTTATTGTTGTACTAGCTACGCCTCGAAGTTTTACAGAAGGTTTCCGTATCGAAACCGGGAAAAATCCTCATATGTTAATCCAATTTATAAACTGCCTGCGTGTCAAAATTCATGTAAATCCCTTAAGTACTTTTTGCGTAAAAGAAGAACAAACACGTACAATGTAGATATAACGCATATACATTTGGGCAGAAAATCACATGTAAATATTATTCACAATTCATTGTAATGGACAGTTGCCAATAATAATGAGGGGGCAAATGTTTAAAGCAGTTGATTGATATAAACTTCATTACGTCATACAAATCATGTTAAACAGAGCGACTGACAGCATCTATTCCGCTGTTATTTGCACCGTTCGTTGTGCGATTCAATCAATTACGAGGCATTCGTATTTCACTGATCACGTGATGTAAGGGCGATCACTTAAAAGAAGGAAATAGGATCCAATTAAGCGTGTTTCCTCTTGACGTACTCGGTTTACGAATTCAAATTGCGTTATAAAGATTGAAATTAAACAAATTGTGTATATAAGGTTCGTTCATAAAAAGGAAAAATATATATTGTTATCGAAATTTACATGTTAACCTATCAAAGTATGCTGTTACATTTACATTTAAGAAGATGTAGTGTGTACAATGTACCTACTCGCAAAATGTAAGTATCTAATTAAAGCTATTTTACTCGTAGGAATTAGTGCTTTACCTCGAGCTGCAAACGGAGGAGAACTTCCAAATGTACGAGAAATTAGCATAACAGCATTTCCTGACAAGCCCATAGTGGACCCGCAATGGAATTTAAATGCACAGCAGTGGGGTCAAATTATTACACACGACATGTCCCTTACTGCAGGCGTCGCTCAGAGTCGTAAGTGCATATTGCTTTATTAATATTTCTATGAATCAGTATCTAATCTAATCACAAGAAAAGAGAAACTAAAAGAACATCCATATTAACGATAATAAAGCAGATTTAGAATCAAAAGTATTCCTTTTTGTAAGTCAGTTTAAACGTCGAGTACATTTGACGCTAATGGCGTATTAAGAGGGCATATAAAAGGTTTAGGTCTACTGAAAAAACATTTTCTCTTTCATTCAAGTTACGCGAAACTTGAAAGTCGGTCGAGTTAGCTAAATTTTATATACCAGCCACGATAAAAACCGAAACAGTGCTTTTAGTATTTTCCGTGAGCGATTTTTTCATGTGTCTTTGCACATTACGTCAGGAATACATAATCAGCATCTTTTTAATAATAAACGCGAACAAAATGATAACACGTTTTGAAGATTATTTTTAGTCTTCTTTATTTTCGCTATTTAGGTACTTGCCTTATGCGTAGATATTTTGATACGATGTCTCTGTAATTTTTTAGCATGTTTTATCCATTCAATAATATAAATTAATTGCGCAGTTTCTAAGATAGAATCATATGATAAGGACAGACAGATAGCACAAATTGACGGTGTTTTATGGAGTGTTTTTAAGTTTTAAGGTCGAATTAAAAATCCGTTCAATAGATTTTGCGTAAAATACACGATTTGATGGGCTTATGTTAATTTTCTAATTTACGAGCGTATTGGAAACGACCGGGAGGAATTTAGGGAAAAAATACCCTTTATGAAAACATTTTTCGTTAAAGGAATTTATGTTAATTTGATGCTATATTTTACCATTATAAACAACAGATATCCTCTATTTTAACTGAACGTGTTCCAAAGTTTGTCGATTTCCACGAAGCTTGTTTTAGCTGTTCTGATTTATTCCTTAAAAATATATCTATACGTCAAAAATATCAGAATTAACCCTACGCAACAATCTGTGTGTGGGTGTTGACTATACCGTTTATGAACCGTTATATAAAGATAATAAATACTTGTTTTTTTACCAAATAGATCGTGATCCCTTAGTATGCTGCGATGAGAGTGGACAGCTAGCCCCAGATGCCTTCACGAGTCCTCAATGTGCTCCGATAATAATACCTCCAAACGACCCCATACATGCACCACAACGGACTCAGTGTATGAACTTTGTAAGAACCGGTACCACAAGAGATAGAAATTGCACACCCAGAAATGCACCTGCGCAACCCGTAAGTATTGAAATAGATCAAAATAATATTGTGAAAATAAAACCATGATTTATATTTTTTTGCGAATAAGAAATAGTATTTCTTATTAATATTGTATTGATTTTCATATGTATATAGATAATACGTACATAATAAAGTTCGACCTGTAGATTAGCGCCTTCAAACCGACATTTTTAAGCTTTATAATATAGTATACAATAAACATATATTATAATTTATAGTTTAATTATTTAAAACAGTGACGGTAGTTATGTTCGTTAAGAAAGTATAAGAAATAAGTGTATCAATAAACATGTATTAAAGTGATAACTTTGATGACAATTTGACATTAAACCATGGTTTTTTTTACGTACATGCAAACATATTGAACTTGAGTTTTTGCAAACCTTAAATAACACAGCTTATTTAACGTTATGTCTTTTATGTCAATGTGAATTTACGAATCGAAAGTATCACTTGTTTCAATTTGTACCGACATGATACTTAACCCAAGTGTAAAATAGTGGTAGTGAACATGGATTTTCGTTTAGGCGAGGCTTCTAAGTCCAAATCAACCCTTTGAACAGTTCACGGTCATCGGTCCTTATTTACTATTTTCTCATTACTATCAGATACTAGGTCTTTGAAATACACCAGTGTAGCTATTAAACAATTAAACTATCTTCTATCAAGCTGTCCATGATTCTTTATTAATCCTGAAATCCTTGAAATCCTTGAAATCATATTAATGCTATTTAAATCCTTAATATTTATAAAAAAATCCTTATGAAATTTAGCAACGTGTATTTCCTATTCAGTTTTTAATTTATTAATATAAAGATCCATTAATATAATTACGCACTGTCTTATGGTACTGTATCAAGGTTGATCTTATTTTAATATAATATTAATGCCATGAAAGTAAACTTACGCAGTGATTCGTAGGCATATTAAATATGTCGCGGAAAAGTCTACAAAACTGCCCGTGACCTCTACACGGCACAGTTACTCAGTCGAAACTCAGAAGGGTTTTGGTCAACAAAAGTCTAACATATGAAAAAACTGACTACAAGGGAATCGTATAAAATTTTCCCTATTAAAATTACTTATCCACAAATAAATAAAAGGCTATATTTTGACCGGGTTGACTTATGAGCTTGATTCTTTCTCAGCTAAAAGAGATTGTAGATTTGAGTATTTGCAGTTTGTTTAAAATATTAAAGCCACCACAAACGTTTGCGGCTAGCATTGTTTAAGTATAATGTAGAATTTATTACATTTGAAAGCCTTTGTTCTTTCATACAATTAAATTTTAGGCTGAACATTTTTTTAACATTACTTAAGGATTAAGGGAGTTATTTTTGTTATATTAAAAATGCGACTAACGTTATTTGTAAAACTAAATCGGAAATTCCCTAGTTCCTGTTCTTGTCTTTTTTGTTTAATTTTCGTTAAATCCGATAAAATGTAAGAGGATAAATAAAAGGGTTACGTCTGAACTTGGTTATGGAAAGTAGTCTGGTAATAGATACAAGGATTGTGGTAAATCCGGTGCGCGATCCGCTTCAAATTTGGGATTTAAATCGTTACTGTTGGCAGGGAGTCTTACAGACCACTGCGACGTAAAGTTAACTTATCTGACAGCACACGAGCGAAATATAATATGCGGGTACGTGCCAAAAGTTCACTTTTCGGCGACCTACCTCAACATTGTATAAGTTCTACGACGCAAAAAATATAGGAAGTGCTGTTTTCTAATATAGCTCCGTAAGCTTAATTTACCTCGTCTGTTTTATGCGTAACATAGGATTTTCGATTTCAAAACTTGTAATAAATAGGTTCATATGAAATAAGAATATTGTATGTGACCTTTTTGAAAAAACCTTTTTTTATTGTCTGAATTTATATGTATGTATTCCTTGCTATAGCATATTGCTTTCAACAGTTTTTAACACGATTTATAAATACACGTAACGAAATGAATCTTGTCTGTTATAAAGCTATCGACGGTGACGGCTTACATGGATCTCTCCCTAGTGTATGGGAGCAGCGAAGGTCAAGCCAGACCTATTCGTTCTTATCAAGGAGGTCGATTAATAACAGTTCTGCGAGGAGGTCGCGAGTGGCCCCCGCAGGACCCCAACATCACACAGACTTGCGAAGGAGCACAATCAACGAACGAACCCTGCTATCTCGCCGGTAAATAAACCTTAAATTAACGTAGCAAAGCATTAGAGCGACGCGAAAAATGTTATTATTAAATTCTTCTGTTTTGTTTCTTTAGTGATTTGTTTACACGGTGCCTGTTTTAACATTTTTAATTATTTACGTCGGTTTATCTTCTGTTCGGGATGATAGACATAACAAGCAATCGTTTGTTGTAATGATTTTAATAAAATATTACTTTTGATATAGATATCTGATACTCGGGATTTTTTATGAAATTTTCATTGTTGGCTTTTCGTTATTATTGTAGCTATTTTTAGTCCTATAAACTTCGTATTAGTTCAATGTAAATTTAAGTGAGTGTAACTGTATAAAATTGTCAAGTGAAAGATTGTTTTAATTCAATGAGTAGGTAATAAATAAGTATATATATAGTATGATAAAATTTATATCGTACGCAATATAATATGTATTTATACCATATAGTACTAAAAATATCCTACATTTCTTCCCCTAGGCGATGCCCGCGTCAATCAGAATCCACAGCTGACATTACTTCAAGTAATTTTGCTACGTGAGCACAACCGTTTAGCCGACGCCTTATCAGCTATGAACCCCTGGTGGAGCGACGAGACGATATTCCAAGAAGCCAGGCGAATACATATAGCGGAGATACAACACATCAATTACTATGAATACCTACCCATTTTCCTTGGTAATATTCTTAAAGTTAATTATTCGCTCTCTACGTTAGTTATATTTACCTATTAATATAAGTTTTTGAGGTTATTGTAACCCTGTATTAATAGTTTATGAAATCGTAATAAATCCTGTAAAATGTAATAAATTCAAATGCATTATGGACTATGGTAACTCCAAAATCTCAAACTGTCAAGCTCACAGACATACAAAATCATAAGCCCACAATGGAATTATTATAATAACACAAAAGATTTCAGTAATGAATTATAACCAGGTATTATACATATAACAGACGCTAATTTGTTAATGAAAACAAATAAAATAACGTTTGAATATAATATTAAGAACCTTTGTATCTTGAAACAAAATTGAAGTAAATAATATTTATGAACACAAAATTGTTAACCCTTATTACCTTTACACTCCATTTTCATGAAAATCTCATTTACGAGTTTTTGGAAATTCTATAAAAAGAAGTAGGTACTCGTAATTTGTAACTCAATCACTTCAACTGGGAAATAACATTAAATTGATTTGACTCGCAATTTTTTTCTTATTTTAATATTCATGAAAATCATGACCAACTTTCCTTATAAAAAAATCTCAATTATATTTTTTTTTTCTAAAATTGAAAAACGGAGAAAACTAACATGATTGTGAAACATATTTCTCTTATATTAGCGATACCATAAAAATACAGAGTAATATTATAGAAGAATAAGGGAACTATAAAGGAATAGCCATAAGGAAAAAGACGCGACATAAAATAGGTTTAGAGCGTGGCATTTTTATTTTTGTTGTTATAGCTTGGCGTGGTTCTTACAAACGCATTTGATTGGATGAAACAAAATTGTTGATTTCAGTTATATAGCTTATTTAGGATAGCTATTATTAACTATGTTATAGGAACATGGGCCTAATTCAAATTAGAATATTATGTAGAATCACATTTTCATTTAGGAAGACACAACTTGCATAATAATTTTGTTCATAACTAAATACATTAAATTATGCAGCACTGAATTTATGTTTCATTGCGGCACGATTAAGAAAATAGTACCTACCTAATAAAGGAAAAGTTAGAATAACTTCCTTTGACTTACGATCCTAATGTCCACTAAGTAGGACTGTTGGCGTCTACATTGGGTCGCCAGCGTCGAGATGAAACTCTCTACCTATAAATATTACCGTATATCATAAAGTCTTTGATATATTACTTACTAGTTCAAGGTTTCTTTAATTACCTAATATGGGTAAATGTTTATACGAGATCTTGTCTTCGTGGAAAGTTTTCGTGACTTGTCAAAAAGATCAAAATGATATTTAAGAAATAAAAATATTTAACCCAAATATATGTAAAGTAAAAAAGGTCTCTAAGATTATTTAAACATAATTTTATGTTTTCATTCATTTTATTGTATTGTAATTTGTTAGGGTATCAGAACATGGTGAAGAATAGGCTGATCTATCCCGGAACGCACGACTTTGTCAACGATTATAACCCTCAAGTTGACCCCTCCATCCTGGACGAACACGCCACGGCCGCCTTTAGACATTTCCACACATTGATTGAAGGATATTTACAGTAAGTTGCTTATTTATTGAAGGGATTTTAATTTTGAACTAATCTTAAAGTAATATATGCTAGCTATATATGTATTTTATTTTGAAAATAAATTCTCAACAGTTGAACAAAAAGAGTTGTAAATCGGTTTAACAAGATTGAATAATGAATTATAGTCTAAAATGCAATATTAAAACTAACTACCATAACATGATATGATAGTTAGATTATTATGAAATAGTTACCAAACTATCTCGTACGGCCTTCATTTGTTTTTCTGGGTTGCAGCGTATAATGATACTGACTAGTTATAGGTTGCATCACGTTGTTGATATGTACAACACAATTATTATCCGATAGCAATTATTTCATGTAAGAAAATAATGAACGTAATGTGTAGTAGTAAGTAGTAACATACCACTATTGAACAAGATAAAGTAAAAAAACTAAAACCCAACTACGACAAAAAACGACGCTGAAGAAGTATAAAAGTACCCCATGAATACAGGTAAAGTCACAAGCAAATGCTAGTAATATATATATATATTCGAAATGTACAAGTGACGCGCTTTAAAATGATACCAAACACGGCATATCTAGCTTAACTTTATTTTTTTACTCTGTATATTTTGTCCGCTAGAGGGCGCCACATTGAATTTGGTGAAAATCTATATAGCCTATAACCAGCGGACAATTAAGACGCTTCTAATGATATGTCATTTGTCGAATTCTGATTAGTGGTTTAGAAGTTACGAGGGAACAGATGAACATACATACATACATACATACATACATAGCCTGTCAAAATCACAACCCTCCTTTGGCTTTGCCGTAGTCGGGTAAAAAACACCTTATACGAATATTTAATATTAATAATCATAAGCTTTACGTTGTATTGTTTCTTAACAGTTTAATATCGGAGAACAGAAATTTGGCCGGTTACGCTCGTATGAGTGATTGGTTCAATAGGCCCTTGTTGCTGGAGCTAGACGATATCTTTGACAAGCTGACTAGAGGGTTGACATCACAGCCGCAGTCCTACAGCGACCAGTTTTGGGATAGTGAGATGACACAGTTTCTTTTCCGGTGAGCAACTTGGCATTGTATATTTTTCTTATTTACTTAGCTATCACATATACATAGATTAGACAGTTCTTAAGTCATTCATCTTGATTTCCGTTGTGGGTGGGCCTGGTGCCCTGAAATACGATTTCGAAGCCTTGTCTAGGCCAAATAAATACTATCGCAAATGCTATTATTAAAGTTTTGCTCGTTGACCTTAATATACATGAAAAAACAATTTAGTCAACTGACACTGACATTAAACAAGTGACTACGTTTTTTTTAAATATGACACTAATTTTCAAGAATTAAAATTACATTTGTCATACTTCACGATACCCGAATTTACATGTAACTTAATTAACAGAAAATTACAAAACCACGGCATCGAAACATTCATTAACAGACTGTTTGTTTAATTATAGATACCTTATTTATCAAAGATTGAATTTAACAACGTTTCAACGTTTAGCAGTTAAATTTTCAGCTTTATCAATATATTATTTATTCAGGATAATTTATGATAAATAAATTTGAAGTTCAATTCAGTTTAAATTGATATTGATTCTACAATGGACGTTTTCGTGATCATCATTATTATTCTGGACAATTAATTATTTAACAACTGTTTGAAGACACGATTAAATTAAACTTCATATTATATATTGATTCGACCAAAGACCATATCGCAGTGACTTAGCAGTAACTAGTCTGTTATATTCTTCAATTCACCTTGACTTGTAATTTACGAAGCTCGCTGAAATGTGTATACACAAGATATTGGCAAGATCTATAAGGAATTTTCCAACTTCTAACCTCAACAGTTGAATTGATCATATGGTATGTAATACATTTGTCCTTAATATTAACGCTATTACTATAACATTAAAACATATGAAATAATTATCACCGGAGTCGTATCCTTCTGGTATAGAAGTAACGTTCTTGCTTTATACAATGTTGTAAAGGTGATTAAAAAGCCACAACTACCTGTCCACATTAAGGGCAAACATGGGTTCTTCAATTATGTATTCCATCCGGTGTAGGCGGGCGATGTTCTCGTACATTCGATACTAAAAAGGGAACGACGGAGCCTTAATAGACCAATAAGCGTGAATTGTTTAACAGACCGTCGTAAACTTAACGTTACATTACATTGTTTGTAAATATTTTTTAATAAATGACGGGCTAAATGTGCCCTTTCGTTTTTCCTTGTAAAGGAGTTTTGATTGGATAATACGTTTTATAGTGTTGAGGGCATTGCCCGGAAGTTAAATGAAAACGAATAGAAAAAATAACCTTTACAAGTAATGGTTGATCGTTGCTATTTGAATTGCTGAATTAAGACTACAAGAATGACAAGAACGAGATATTTGAGAAGAGTACCTTCTAATAAGATAGATATTTAGTATCTAGATTAATACAATTAGGTACTAAGGTGCTGGTACTAATTAATAGTATTACCTCAGAAGAAATAGTCTTCTGAGGTAATAGTATTAATTTTGGCTATAGTAGAATAAAAAACATCGTATAAAAATACATTTTTAAATCAAATCAATTTCATAATAATTTAATGAAAGACATACTCGTATTATTATTATTTACTAATTGATCGTTACGCACAAAGATTTACAACATCAAACACATTAGTTCCGAGTCAAATATTCGCGTAAAATTACAGGATAAGTTCTAAGTAATAGCAATACAATTTGGATATTTTGTTTTATAAATACTAAGAAGAGTATTCGAGCTTAAAAATGACTGAAACGTTCATTGATTAGGTCTTAAATGTATTTTCGGGTTCGTCGAATGGAACCATTAAGGTTTGATTAGCTAGGGGGCTTAATCTTCTTTCGAGACGAAACCATTACAGAATGTAACAATTTTACTTTTAAATAATGTCAAGAACGTTTTATCTTTTTCTATGATTTACATGCTTCGTTTAGGCTGTTATTTTATTACTTATTTATGAACTGACATTTTATGCAACCCACACACGAATGCTCAAAGTGTATTATATATAATATTTATTATTAACATGTGACGTCACATTAATATAAAAATATTATAATATAAATGAGATTGAATATCAGCTAGTTAGATAAACATACAATTTATGTTTTCCATTTAAATGGTAGGCCTAGGTTGGTCCCTAGTCGATTTTACTTTCTATCCATCCAATAAAAACGATATTGTTCTTCGGTCACTTAAGGCCTAGACTTACAAACTGATTGATTTTCTGGCAGACGTTTCGTGATTTGTTTTTTATTCTCAAGAGCGTCTTAACGATACTCTTGAAACAAGTTACGTCTTTATTGTTCAGATTGAATTTTTCTTTTATTTGCTGTTGTTTAAAACTTCACTATAAAAGCTTATTCTCAGCAAATGATATGAAATTACTGTTTGATTTTAAGTATATAAAATATAAACCTTTACTTATTACTAGCTGTTGACCGCTACTCGGTCTGCGTGGACTTTCATATAAAACCCATTGACCCCCCCTACTCCCCCTTATAACCATTTTTTCCAGTTAAAAAGTAGCCTATGTTTTATCGCAAGCTCTAGATCTCATCTGTTTACCAAATTTCATTACAATCGGTTCAGCGGTTTGTCCGTGAAAGCATAAAATTTTAAAAAGTTTCAACCCCTCGCGCAACCCTTTGGGGTGATTTTAAAAAGTAGACTATGTCCTTCCCCAGGCTCTAGATCATCTGTGTACCAAATTTCGTTCTAATCGGTTCAGTAGTTTAAGCGTGATGGAAAGACAGACAGACAAACAGACAGAGTTACTTTCGCATTTATAATATTAGAATGGATTATTATATCCCCAGTTCACACCTATTTTCTTATGATGACCTATGACTTTTGCCAGAAATAAGTAGACGGAAATATTATACCGATTTCTTTACAAAATCCTGCTTTCTGTGATTTTGGCATTCCATCTTCCTCACTATTCCATCTCACTTAGTGTGTAATAATATTTACAACCGACGAATTTTAAGCTTATCTAGTGGTAATTTAGTAGTTTCAAAGTGTCGAGGCAATACTGTCCACTTGGTGAAACACAAACGACGCTGGTTCAGAAATTCAATAATATTAAATAAATTCAATAGCTCTGAAACTCCTTAGGAAGCTTTTACTGATTGCAATATCTCCCGTCCAAGTAAGAGCAAAGACATAAAGTTTAGGTAAATGCCATTACAGTTGTGAAACTTAGTTTTAAATACATACTAACTACATTAAAGATTGGCCCTGACGACATACATGGTCTAACTTTTATGCTATTTATTGCAAGAATTATTTTAATGTGCTCAGCACTAGAGCTAATTTCCTTGTATTGCAGTATTTGTTGTCCAAAATATTGCAATATAATCCTGAAAGAAATCGAAAACGGGATTTTTGTCGG
>JADANM010005714.1:5302845-5314498 GCA_026213755.1 Eurema hecabe
AAAATACCCGACTGCCAAAGAAGGAGGGTAATGTTTTTCGAGTGTATGTAAGTATGTATGTCTTTTCCTTTGTGACCTCCTGTAGCCTAAACGGCTTGATGGATTTTGATGTATGAGGTATCGTTAGATTTGTCTTGATTACGGGAGTGTCATAGGATACATTTTATCCTAAAAGTCCCACGGGATAAAGACATAATTACTCTTTTTTTAGTGTGCAGTCGGGTATTTTGTTTTTTTAATAATTATAGGATAACTTGTTCTATGATTTACATGCTTCGTTTAGGCTGTTATTTTATTACTTATTTATGAATTGACATTTTATGCAACCCACACACGAATGCTCAAAGTGTATTATATATAATATTTATTATTAACATGTGACGTCACATTAATATAAAAATATTATAATATAAACGAGATTGAATATCAGCTAGTTAGATAAACATACAATGTATGTTTTCCATTTAAATGGTAGGCCTAGGTTGGTCCCTAGTCGATTTTACTTTTTATCCATCCAATAAAAACGATATTGTTCTTCGGTCACTTAAGGCCTAGACTTACAAACTGATTGATTTTCTGGCAGACGTTTCGTGATTTGTTTTTATTCTCAAGAGCGTCTTAACGATACTCTTGAAACAAGTTACGTCTTTATTGTTCAGATTGAATTTTTCTTTTATCTGCTGTTGTTTAAAACTTCACTATAAAAGCTTATTCTCAGCAAATGATGTGAACTTACTGTTTGATTTTAAGTATATAAATTATAAACCTTTACTTATTACTAGCTGTTGACCGCTACTCGGTCTGCGTGGACTTTCATATAAACCCCATTGATCCCCCCTACTCCCCCTTATAACCATTTTTTCCAGTTAAAAAGTAGCCTATGTTTTATCGCAAGCTCTAGATCTCATCTGTTTACCAAATTTCATTACAATCGGTTCAGCGGTTTGTCCGTGAAAGCATAAAATTTTAAAAAGTTTCAACCCCTCGCGCAACCCTTTGGGGTGATTTTAAAAAGTAGACTATGTCCTTCCCCTGGCTCTAGATCATCTGTGTACCAAATTTCGTTCTAATCGGTTCAGTAGTTTAAGCGTGATGGAAAGACAGACAGACAAACAGACAGGGTTACTTTCGCATTTATAATATTAGAATGGATTATTATATCCCCAGTCCACACCTATTTTCTTATGATGACCTATGACTTTTGCCAGAAATAAGTAGACGGAAATATTATCCCAATTTCTTTACAAAATCCTGCTTTCTGTGATTTTGGCATTCCATCTCCCTCACTATTCCATCTCACTTAGTAATAATATTTACAACCGACGAATCTCAAGCTTATCTAGTGGTAATTTAGTAGTTTTAAAGTATCGAGGCAATACTGTCAACTTGGCGAAACACAAACGACGCTGGTTCAGAAATTCAATAATATTAAATAAATTCAATAGCTCTGAAACTCCTTAGGAAGCTTTTACTGATTGCAATATCTCCCGTCCAAGTAAGAGCAAAGACATAAAGTTTAGGTAAATGCCATTACAGTTGTGAAACTTAGTTTTAAATACATACTAACTACATAAAATATTGGCCCTGACGACATACATGGTCTAACTTTTATGCTAAGAGTATTTATTGCGAGAATTATTTTAATGTGCTCAACATTAGAGCTAATTTCCTTGTGTTGCAGCAATTTTTGTCCAAAATATTGCCATATAATCTTGCAAGAAATCGAAAACCGGATTTTGTTAGTAATAACTATAGTGTCTCTCAGTTCTTTATTCCTTAGTTAATGCTGTTGTTTAGTATAGAATAATAATATTAATGTTTTTGTTAGACGAAACAACACATTTGGAGGTGATCTCCGGGCTACGGATATTCAACGAGGTAGAGATCACGGGCTGGCCAACTATGTCGACACCAGGGCAGCCTGTGGTCTGCCTGTTCCTAAAAACTTCTATGACATGACGGACTTTATACGCAAATCTGTAAGTATTGACTGATTTTACACAATTTTTTATATAGCGTTGAATGCCGAATTTTTCTACGTTATCGAATCAGGAATGAGAAGATCCATAGAAGAACTAAAAGCCCGTAAGATTAGCAAACTGAAGTGGCAATGGGCCGGCTACATAGCACGGAGATTGGATGATCGCTGCGGCAAAAATTTCGGATTGTGGAATGAAAACCAAGTACCGGAACGCACAGTGTAATACGGCCACCTATGAGTAAAAATCTGTGTCTCGTTGGATGCAACAGTGGACAGAGAAAGGCTGATGTGATGGATGCCATAGAGTAATTTGAAATAAATTATCCGTGGTGTCACATGTTAACAGTAACATATTCATTATTCAATTTATTAATAATAAACACTGTCTCAAAGAGCAAGTTTATTAATCAATTACTTACCTCAGCTGCTCCTGGCTAAAGCAGCATATAAAATTCAATTTTAAACCAAAATTTCATAGAATATATACTGCAAATTTCTTTAGTACCTACATGTTATTTAGAAAACTTAGCTATTAATCACAATAACGTGCTTTAATGAAATAACTAATAAATGGTTATTCCGTTAAAAAAATGGAAAATATTTCGTAAAAATTCGAAGATGCCAAGGTCGCAAAACGTTTAATGCTTCAGGAGAAATTAAGTTAGTCTTAGATTTATTCCATGCGAGTAGATTTAGTTAATTGTTTTATAAAAATTTTATTTTTTTGTGTCTTTATTTATCTGATTCAACACAGATAAATGCCAATACTGGGACTAACTATAATGTTTCTGTGAACATATAATGCTACCTCATCCTTCTTTCAAATCTCAGAAAATACATTGAGAGAGTACCGTGTATTTTCTCCACTCTCTATTTTCACAACGCCGAAAGTTTACGGAGAACGACTTCAGCTTTTCAATGACATCTAAAGTGTTCTAATATTAGTTGTAGTTAAATCTTCAACGGCAGAAGAATATCTCAAGCTTCTACATTCAATTAAAGTTGACTTTCCTTTATAAAGAACATTATTATTCCTTGGAAATATGATATTGATAAAGACTGTAGTCAATTTAATTGGATATCTTTCATAAATTATTCTTAAAAATATTTTTATTAATTGCCACTTTTTAAAGTGAAATCTTTACAACTTACACAATTAATTTTAACGAGTAGGTATTTTTACATTATTTGGACATTCCAATATTTGGAATATATACTTTGTAAAAAGAGGTCCATGGATGTTAAAACTTCAAAGTGAGCTTTTACGCAACATACCTTGATTGCAGTGAGAAAACTATACTTAAATAACATTGTGAAATAAACTAGTATCTAGGAAAACAAAGGATATTTTCAGACCAGACAAATAAATCATCTAGCTTGTTTCACGAAGCGGAACATATCATGTCAGACCTTATAAATCTTAATACCGACATTAAAGCAATCGTTGAAAAGGAACCTTCCATTTTTCTTAAAAGACAAAGGCGTTTGTCGACACTCATACAAATAAATAAAACGGAAACACTCTAAGAAATCGAACGTTGAATGAATGTAATATGTTCGTCGTTGGATTGCTCATTGAAACAAGTTTCGAGATATTCGTTTTCATTACACGTACCCAGCGAGTACGTTGCGAATTTTGTGAACCTTTCAATTATTTATACATTTTACTTAACACATCTTGCCAACTACATTGGCGCAGAATTATTGCGATCAAACCGTTAGAGACTTTTGTAATACTCATTTATAATAATGTTTATAAAAGGTATTTGATAATTTTATTTTATTATGATAAATTTATAACTGTTGGAATGACATGGACGAGAAAAGCTAGAGACAGAAGTGATTGAAAGAGGCCTTTGTCTTTACACAAACAGATTCGGTTATCGATGAAAATGATTATTAATTTTACTGAAATTATATTGTGAACCGTTATCTCAATAAAGGCTATTGTTACGCTATACTAAAAAGTACATTCAATTGATCGTATTATAACATAAACAAAATAGTATTTTTGGTATTAAGGTGAACAGTCAAGTATACATTTGGTAAAAAATCAATAAGATGATATTATTCAAAGACTGACTCCGTTATCAAAACAACTTTTTTTGTTTTTTTTCATGTCTTTCTCTAATTAAGTTAAGAAGCAATCTTTTTAGTGATTACCTCTCTTTAAATAACAATATAAGATATATGCTCTTCACACTCTCTCACATATTATTTCCATACACATTTCAGGAAACAATGACAAAAACCCTTGTCCAAAACATTATGAAAAATTTCAAACCGCAAAGGGCCGGAAACACTTATAAATATACTGAGTGGTGACAAAAGGAAAATTGCTCTCTTGAGAACTTGAGAAATGGTTCATTAAGAATTAATAAGTTATATTTATTTTAGAACGTGGATCTTCTAGCAAGCTTGTATAAAGATGTGAGGGACGTTGAGGTTGTGGTGGCAGGGTCTTTAGAGGAGAATGTACCGGGGACTCAGGCCGGACCAACTTTCCTCTGCATTCTCACGGAACAATTCTATAGAACCAGGGTTGGTGACCGGTACTTCTATGAGAATGGTGATCCGGACACAGGATTTACTTTACGTAAGTAGCTATATTTGAAGCTTCTTTAAAATATTAGATGTATATTAAAAAAAAACATTTATATTAAATACGTAAAAATGTATGTTTATTTTGATCAAATTTTGCGTACTAAATGTAATCCATTTCTAGTTATATTTCAATACTAGCCACATTCCGCGGTTTTACCTGTATTTATGTATGTATTATACAAGTAAACCTTCCTTTTGAATCACTCTATCCGAAGAAAACCACATCAAAATCTGTTGCGTAGTTTTGAAGATCTAAGAATACATAGGGACAGACAAACGGCGGATAGCGACTTTGTTTCATACTTTTATTGATTAAAAGCTTGCTTTTTATTTACTCTAGCATTAATTAATTTTCCCGGAAAAATATATTAACAAAACAACGTCGTGCCTCTGTTTCGTTTTATTTTGAAATGAAAAGTGTTTTGCCTTACACCTACGTTTTTCAATCATACTAAAGATGAATCGATCTAGAAAACGTTATATGAAAAAACTTATACATCTTGTTAGCAGGCGACGCAATTTGTATAGCATCACGCTTCAGGCACAAAAGCATTTATTTTTACCACGCTTTATTACCACGCTTTTTACCACGCTTTATATTAGCTTGGGTTGTATCTATGTAATGGAATCTTTGAGCATAAATTTGACCGATTTCCAGAAGTTCGATTAATTTGAAACTTTGCACACGTATTAAGGGCCGATGACAATGCAATAATTTAATAACAGTTTCCCAATATCAAATTTTCTACTTTTTAGTTCGATTAGCTATAAAAGGGTTGGATTTTAGTTTTTTTAAACTATAATTTATTAAGAAAAAAGGTGTGGTCCATAAAGAATGTAACACTAAAACAGTTATAATTTGATCCCTATAAGATTACGGAACTTACTTTATGGATGGCTCCCGTTCTTTATGGTATATTTAAAATAGTCATTATTATTAAACATAATATTAAGTCAAAATAATATCAAATCTGATTCAGTGATTGCGCTAACATAATATAATGATATCACGACTCACGTAGCACTTTGGCTCACAGCGTTCGCGGTTTCTCTACATATTATTTCAGTCTGCTTACATCATTTAAACACCCGTTTAATTGATGTAAGCAGACTGAAATAATATGTAGAGATAGGGATAAAACCTTTAAAAAAACATAATGTTCCCTCGGGAGTGCTCATGACAAAATAGATCTATGAACTCGCCAATAATAATGAAGCCAATTTTCAGGTCAACTAAACTCAATACGTCAGGGAGCTTCAATGGCGCGCATTCTTTGCGACAACGCTGACAACATCCAGTACATGCAGCCTAGAGCCTTCGAACTTATATCTCCTGGGTAACTCTTACGTTGAACTTTTATGTAATAACCAAGCGATATTCTTGCATCATGAATCGTTAGCTCTATAATGTTACATACTCAGGTTGTACGGAATACATCGGTTACATTATAAATTTAATTTTTATATAGCCTTTATTGAGTCTCATTTTGGTATTATTACGAGGAAGGAAATATTATTAGGGTAATAATTTGAGCTCCTTAAAAATATTATTACCTCACAAAATTATTATACGTTATATTTCTTTTAAAAAATCTGTTTTCTTTAAATTAATCATATTGAGTTGAGAATGTTGGTACGTTATAGGAGGTTGTCTGTATTTTTGATTATGTAGCCTAAAGCCTTCCTCGATAAAATGTCTATTTAATAAAAAAAGAATTTTTCAATTGGAACCAGTAGTTTCTGAGATTAGCGCGTTCAAACAAATAAACAAACAAACAAACTCTTCAGCTTTATATATTAGTATAGAAGATTTTAAAATAATACTCTTAATTTCAGAAATAAACCAGTGGCCTGTGATCATCTACCACGGATAGATTTAAGCCTGTGGCAAGATGGAAGAGGTAGTTTTGGGCGATAGTTACAAAGAGATACGCTATTTTATTTTATCGTCTGGAGATTTTTCACAAAGCGATTGTCATATTGAAACAAAGGGTTTGAAAATCGTGATATCTATTTCTATATTTAATCTCGACGCTTCGAATACTTAGCATAATATATTCTGTCTTCAAGGGACCTTTTTTTATTATATATATGAAAAGTTAAGACTAAATAAGTTTTTAAGTAAAGAAAAAGTCGAGGAATGTGAAATATTTAAAATTGAGACATTTGTTTTTTATTAAGTACCTATATTTAATTTTATTAAAATTAATCTTATTTCGTAAAATATAAATAACTGTCTTACTGTTTCATCTTGTCTTTTCTGCCTGACGTGGGTCTCGAGTTTCTTAATCCCTCGATCCCAGGTGGTTTTGTCTAAATTTCAATAGCATGTGTCTTGGAACGTATTTATTTATTTTTATTCATTTTCACACTTTTTTACATTATAAAACATTAACATTTCATTGGATACAACATTTGTAACGGGCAACGGGCCTTATCACTTACAAGTACGTATTTTTTGAGAATAAGTACATTAACTAAACAGACTTTATTGAGCTACTTACATCGGCAATATGTCAGTATTTTAAACAAACGTCGACATTAAATAAAGAAGTAAAATTAGCGACTTACTATTATGTTTTAATACGCCATTCAATTAATTATTATTATATAATTTAACAGTGGACATCGCAATTGTAATTGTTAAATAATAATAACAATAAAATATAGCCTTTGTTTAAAGTTACCACATATTTGTAAATAAAAATAACTTTAGTTTTTTATTAATTTAATAAATAAAGTTAAATATTATAGTATAATACAATCTTTTAATCCATCATTAACAATTATTCCTTATTTAAATAATTACTATTCATTAGATGAGAAACGAAGATGTAACCTTCCTTTAAACTTAAGGATTATCGAACAACTACCTAGTTAGCCAAAATATACGCTAAGCCTTAATTAATCATAAGCGCGATACAGAACTCGGCGCATAAATACCGGGCGCCACACGCTTAAAAGCGAAATTAGTGAAGGATATACCCTCATTTCAATTTATTGATTATTGTAAATATAATCAAATTTTACCTTAGGGTCCTTAGGTACTTTTAATGTTACTATATAAGGTAGTTGTATAAATCGTATTCAGGGCACACTTTGAACAGTACAAGATAATAATAATTCAACTAATACACGTGTAATTGAAACAATAAAATCACGTTTCACTACTATTGATCCAGTCTAAGTTTGGTTGATACAATTCCTACTGGCACACAATGAGCTAGCGCGCATTTCAATTAATCACAAAAGCGATTACTGTTTTGTTTCACACCGGGGTGTTTGTTGTACGATATAACAACAGTTATAGATACAAGATCCTAATCAGCTAGTAACATTTCTAAAATTAGCTACGATCGTATCAACAAATGTAAATTGAAAATATAAATCCTAAGTACGGACTTTTATTGTTAAATTAATTATGAGCCAATAAAATATACCAGAGATGAGAAATAATGTTAATTTTCTTATTAATATATTTTATTGTACCTACTTCAGGAGGACTAGTGTAATTTTGGTTTTAGTTATTGGTAATGTAACAACATAAGATTAGCCTAAAAAAGAAATAGGTTCGATTGAACTCCTTAGTCGCTAAGAACACGTGTAGATGGAAACGTTTTATCTTACAAGGAAAACTTAAGACACAGACAGTGGGTTAAGTGTTAAATCGTCCCTTCCCGACCCTATCTGAGGAATCAAATTACGAAGAAGTTGATGGTCGCCGCGATAATTATTTAAATTCATCTAACGGTTCGATAACAAAACTATCAAGATCAATTGCTGATTAAAACAGCTTTGTAGCTGTACACCTAAATATGTAGTAAAATTAAAATTAAGAATTATATGTACACATATAATAAAAACGTAACGAGTCGCTGTCTGTACATGGAAGATATATGAGAAAAAATATTATAGGAGACCTTTATTAACCCAACAGAACCCAAAACAATGATTTTTTTAATTTTTGTCTGTTTGTTTGTGCACGCTAATCTCAGAAACGGCTTATCCTATCTAGATAGAGTTTTCAATGATATATTGTGGTAAGCTTCACTTAACATTTAGTGTTTAATTCATGTCAATCGGTTGATAGATAAAAAAGTTATGGCAATTTAAAGAATCACGTTGAACTTGCTGAACGTTTGTTGGCGCGGGTTAGGCATTTTCAAAAATGCTGCCCAAAGTCATTTTTCTACGCGGGTGAAGTCGCGGGTAAAGCTAGTAAGAAATATAAGTACAAAAGTAATTATGCTATTACGAGTAAATTTGTTATTCTGAAGCAATATTATAGTCTTTCTTGATCTATTGAAGTTGTTGGTCATAGGAGAGCTTAAATTTAGATAGGGTCGTTATATACAAAGTCTGTTAGAAAAACAATATCCTTTGGAATTGGATAAAATGAAATATGCCAATATTTCTTTAGCGACTAACCCTTCAGAAATTTTGGCATTCGCTTATTATAGACATAACTAAGACAATATGTAGATTTAAGTATTTTCGGAACATTGTTACCGGATGACTAGACGGGGAAATGTCCTCAAGGCAATTTAAAGGAATGAAAAACAAATGTTTTATATTAATATTTATAACTTAATATCTTTTCAGACTGAAAATATTGGAATACTCGCCGTAAAAGGGTAAAATAAATTAAAAAGAATATTAAAAATTCATCGACCATACGTAAGAGACTGCTATTCTGTGCCCTAAAAATATCATATAGAATGATGATTAATAACCTCGACGTCTATCAATAAATGTACTCAAATATTATAGGCCTAAAAAATCAGTTCCTAATGTATGGAGGGAACACTTTCTACTGTAAGCTTACCAAAATTAATGGTGAGACGATCTATATTTTTGACATTGAGAAAAAGGATTTCTTTTTCTTTCTCGAACAAAAGTACTTTTTTTTAATAATATTTTATGAGTAACTAAATCAACGCCAAGCCAATATGCAAGCGCAAAGCTGTGCACGACAGTGACAAAGAATTTTAAACCGTGGATTTTAAACCTTAGTTCTAATGGTTTATTAAATTTATATAATCTATCATATATTTACATATCATACAATATATTATCAATAAAGCTGTTTCGAGACTACTGATTATTACAAATAAGTACTTTTATTTTATATCATTAAGGTTTTAAGAATATGAGGTATGCAATGAACTCCTAACAACTTAAACGTCGGCTTTCGGTGAAAATAAATCTGAAGTTGTACACTTAGTAAATTTATCTAGCATGTAATTGAAATGTGTTTGGGTTGCTTAATTAGATTTTTACTGTGTAATAAAATACGTATAAACATTAAATTAACATGGACCATAAATTAAAAATAATGGCGAAGTGTAGTAAATGCGTGAATTATTTAAATTTCTTGTCGATTTTTTATGTGTTATCAAGTATTTTATCATTCATTGAAGGCAAGGACATAAAAATTGAATTAGATCCCCAAGACCTTTTAAAATTAATTAAAGGTATACTAAGTTTAAAAGAGATATCTCTTAACATACCTGCACCTAGAAGCGAATTGGGCTTGATGTATCGTAACCCCTACCATCCCGAAGATGGTACTATTGAAGGAATTGAAAATTTTTTCCCTAATAAAACACAGATGTTATTCGAAAGCACCAACTTGGCTCTTAAAAGTAACAAAATTAATTTAAACGACCAGAAATTGGAAGAAGAGAACAAAGAATTCCTAAATAATCCAAACAAAATCAGTGATGATGAACTAACAGAAGATAACAGTATTGAGAATGACCATACAGAATATAAGAAAAAAATCTTCAAAGTCACTACAATAAAGTCCACGTACTCCAAACGACCAGCAAACTTAAAACTCAACCACGACAGAGTCAACTTTAAGCCGTATCAAATTCGTTTCGACTTGAAAAAGAGAGAATCAATGAAGACACGCAAATAAAATGTGTATTTACCCAAGTCCCACAAAGCAACTTCATTATCCATGTAAATTCTACAGAAGAATTCTAAAAATCACAGCCAGAAAATTTAATTAATAAAAAGTACGAGAGCGTGGCATCACAACAAAGGCTTTGTTAATGACCGAGTACTTAGTTTGGAAAATGTGAGTGCCAATTAAAGGAGCACAAAATTTGTACAGCTTTCATAAATACTACTTAAAACACGAATAAATTTAGAAGTATTACATTTAATGCATTTGTATTTAATTACGAATACTTATATATTTAAAGCCGAGCATTTAAAACGGTATGTCCATATACAACATTTTAAAATCTATATTATGGAGAAGGGAGCTAAATACGTCTTCGCCAGTAATTCAATAAACAAATTAACGTTAATATACTTATAGGCTCAGGACAGCCTTCATCAGAATCCATTTTGCAACGTGGGTATGTTGTGGGCAGGCCAATTAGGGTAATTCAAATTAAACGTATTATCTTTGCAACGTAATCGATTTTACTTCTATAACATTAAAATAATTCTACAATCGCGTAAATGATAATTACAGATACTTTGTTTAACACTTATTTCTTTAAAATACACAAGGATTAAAAAGATGGATAACGATTCGTCGAATACATGGTGCGCTGGCCACCGCTCTCAGAAAAGTGTGTCATCCGAGTTAGCCGCCCCGCTACCATAGCCTCGACGCTCCGTCAGAGTGACGTTGACAATCTGTCACTCTTGACAATGACATTTCGACGCGCGCCGACACGGCCGGACTGACATACGACCGTCCTCGGGCGTTATTGTAGTCCCGTAAAATACAATGCCTCATCACCGGGACATCTGCTCGTCCATCCTGTTACATTCAGAACTTTACATGAAATTTCGATCAAAGCGCATTACACATTAACACAGATTAAAATGAACAAGTGCATCCCTTCAACCAGTCCGTCATGGACTTGGCCCGGACGACACAGTGCATCAACTTGTCAACCAACAGCAGTACATCTGGACCGGACGAGTGCATCCCTCCAACCAACCCCTATTGGGTATGGCCCGGACGACACTGTCCCTCCGACCAAGATAGACTATAAGAACATTACTTCTAGATCGAACGAGTGCATCCCTTCAACCAACCCC
>JADANM010005714.1:5332175-5345788 GCA_026213755.1 Eurema hecabe
CAACGTGAATAGTTTCCATGCAAATTGCGAGATATCAAAAATGATAAAATATGTAAATCCTGACTATTGGAAAGTTTCAAGCATTGATATTTAAATCTGAAAACGTTTGGAAAGGCATACCAATATTCCGTTCTGGAAGTGGGGTAACTTCCATCGGGCCATTTCATGAAACAGACTTCTCGTTCACCGTTTATGTACCTAAAAACAAAAGACGTAATTAAAAAAATGATTACTATTGCAATATTTTACTATTAAATAGTTGTATTCCACCCACTGACACTTTAAAATCTTTAATCGATATAAAAAGTAAGAGGCCACGTAAGGACTTGTGAGGTCTTCTGTAAATACCTACAGCAAATATCCTTGTGCAATAGGAAGCACGAGGGATTGAAAGTATCATATCACGAGTTAATCCAGCGTCAATTTTGCCTGCATACCAAACTTCAGATAAATGTAATCCGTAGTATTTACGCGAAAGACTAGCATAGATCCTTCTAAACTTAGGCATTTTTAATATTACGTAAGGATTACCGCACTTTCTCAGTGCCTTATTGATCTGAAGAGACGTTCGCAAGATATCAAAATAACAAAATTTATTTATTCACTAACTAATATAAAAAGTGACACAAAAGGGTCCGAAGACGATTTGTTTGTAAGACTTTTAAATCCTTGTCACTGTCAAGGAAACCCAAATCTTAATTACAAATTCCCTTCTTTAAGGCAAGCATTTATATAAATGTTTGCATAAATTTTGTAAAAGGAAATTCTGTTAATATTATTGAAACAGAAGAATAATAGTATGGTTTCTTTCCTGAAGATAGACATGACTTCTTTCCGTCTAATATTCTTATATATCTAAGACCACTAAAGAAATATGTAAAAAAACAGATACTTGACCCATTTTCATCACAGTATAAAAAGGGTTTGTTTATAAACAACAAGATTATAGTCATTTTTACTACGTAACACGCAGAGAATTTCATCAAATTTTTAAGCCAAGTGCTGAAATGTCGTAAACTGAGATATCATTTCCTTCTTTGATACACGTTTTACTACCAATTAAAGAAAAAAGGCTAAGTCCATAAACAGGAGGTAGTAAAATCTAATAATAAGCCTAGGTGTTGGGTTATTTTTTAAGGAAAAGAAGGAAAGAAAATTATGTCACATCTAAATTACGTGAAATGGAACACTAATAATGTACACTTGGTTAAACATTAACATTGTTTATACAACTTAACTTACTCTAATCGTAGTATACATAATAAGTAGATAGTAATAAGACACTTACTTTTTCTTATAAGTGTCTGAGTATAACAGACTGGGAAGAGCTAGGAGCGCGCTTGCGAACCATACAGAGAACAACACAGCGCGCGCTACTCGCCTGCTTAACCTGTGTTGCAGTGGTTTCACTATCGCGACGTATCTGTGTGAAAATATAAACGATATAACATGGAGAAGTTCGAATTCTTATGCCGGAACACTGAAACGCTTTTCTCTCAGTGGTCCGATTTGACAGTTCGTCCAATAAAAATCTGTGAAAATTATTTTATGAGTAATGTCACATTGACATGAGTCGTGCTTAAATTTGACATGCGTATAAGTATTTGGCCGTTTGTCTATGAAATATTGAATTCCTCTCTCGTAAAACTATTTCAGTCTCTTAATTCCTATCATAAAAAAGGACATAAATAGATTGTTCAAGTCAAATGTTACATAAAAAAACACTTCAGTTATTTTATTGTCAATACCACAAGCATGAGTAAATAATTATAACGAATGATACCCTTAAGTCGCACGAGTAACATTTTAATTATTTAAAAATTGGGTTGTAACGTAATATGCTAATATACTGCGGAAAGAATTTTAAAAGAGAATTACCTACAAACTAGTTTTGAAAACAACTTCTTATTATACGAACTTATTAATAAACATTTTGTATATTAAGTGCGTAGTTTTAAAACCATAAATTTTGAAAGGGTTTTATTAAAGTTTTACTCTGTTGTCTGTTATTTATCAGTAGGGTAGAATTTTCCGATTGCTCCAAGATTCGTCGAGGTTCTTCGTAAAGTTCACTATCACTTTACGAAGGGCAGAACGAAACGACTGACTGACTCGACTAAAGACGACTTGATGACGATTTTACTTCACTCATATCGACTTTTATCTCGACCACGTTGCCTCTTATTACATTGACATTGGCAAAAAGCTAGACGCTAATGCCATAATATAAGAAAGAAAAAGAAAAAACTCCTGAGAATAGGTACTACTTTTTAAACTTATTGTAATCCTCTAAAAATTAGTACGGTGTGAAAAAAAACCTTGTCATGTCATGTATGATTTCTATCAATTATTTGTTTGTGGTTGTTCACTTGTTATCGAAATACAATACATACAATATTCAAATGAAAATAACGTATGCTTATAGAATTCGCTTTTTTATCGTTAATTTTTGATGAGTGTAATGGGTAAGACTTGAATACATGTAATATAAAAAAGGAATGCCTCATAAAATCGTTAGAATTGAAAATTATTTCGTCGTCATGTTAAAACAAATAATATACGCCGTGGATACCTTAAGTAATATATTTTTGCATTGTTTTTTAATGATATTTCTTAAAGCTCGCAGGACGGTGACCTTTTTCATGTATAATATATAAAAGTGAGTTTTTCTTTATATTTACAAATGTATCTTCTTATTTTAATAAAAAGAGCAACTATCAGACTTTCCTGCCGGTTCTTCTCTATAGAAACTGCCTTCCGAATAGGTGGTAAATGTTTTGTATAACATGACGATTCCAAAGTTGAACTACCTATATGTAACCTAGTTGAATAAAAATACTTTTGACTTGGACAAGGACTTTTATTTACAAAGGATTATTTTAAATTAAATAAAGCAACAGACATAAGTTTTAAATAAATTCTAACTTCCAGAAAGGACAATATGAACTCATATTATTATGTGAATCCACAAACAACTATTAGTATTTTCTGTATCTCTAGGGAAATTACGTCAAATTACAGGAGCATTCCTTTGTACCTGCAAAACGTTTTAAATAAATTACAACTACACAACATTTTAAAACCATTTTATTGGATTAAGGTTAAATCTATTTTTTGTATATACAAAGATTTATAAAGACAAGATAAGTTTATGTGTGAAAAAAGCTTTCAATATTAAAGTAAAGACGTTTTATACAAATTATTTTCATAATTTTAATTACCCGTACCTTGGAGTTTTATTAAAAGAAAGTCCAATAAAAGGCCAATAATATTTTCATATTTGATATCTATTACATGTTGTTTTGAAAATATGTACATATTTAATTATAATAGTAGGCGTTAAAATGGATTTAAGCAATAAAGGATAGATCCTTGAAATAAAAAAGAAATAAATATGTATAAGAAAACGAAATATGAAGAAAAGATATTAATTTCTAAGGTTGATTTGCAAAACCACACCTGCTCATTCCGTAACATCTGGTTTTGGGAAAAACATCAAATATAGCCGACGCGACGTAATGAGGAAATCAAACGTTATGGCTTCTGTTTCATTTAAATTGGAGAATAAGTGATTACTTTTACGTTAATAGAAGGATAAGATAATATTGTAAGTATTATTATTATTATTAGCGTGATTACTGGGCTAATGAGTCTTAACATCTTATGACTCAAAGTTCAATCAAGTGTCAATGTAGTGCACCCCTGCCCGGAGCAAAGTTCTGGGTAGCATTACATTGGTTATGGGCTGGCGCTTCTCTTATCATCAGGAGGGCGTCCAGCTCGTCTTACCACTTCAAAGAATAATACAAAAATTGTAACCTTCAATAGCATAAAATATAATTTTAGAAGAGTTACCCCAACTTACAATCAGCCAAGACGCTCAGTTACCCACATACAAAATACAGCCTTCTTTTTAGTAAAGAATCTAGTGTAGCATTCTAAAATATATGGGATCTCTTTAATTTTTGTTATTCATTTTAAGACATTGAGTTAAATGGATATTATATCCAAGACTGACTAGTGGAACAGGATTTAAGATGGAAGAAAATCTAAGAACAAAGCCGGGGTAAAGTAAGAATAACAGAGTAGAAAGTAGTTTCTGAATCAGTCCATTGTTGATGCGCATATTGTAAAAACAAAAATAATTTAAATTTGCTAAATAACACCATGAGTTAAATTATTCATAAATTAACGGATCCGTTTTATAGTCAATATTAATTAAAATCGGAGACTAATTAGTCTTTAAATTATAGGCTTGTGCTATTAGCCATTGTGTCTAAAATTATTAATGAAAAACATGAGACTTACACATGAGATTGTTACTGAATTCTATTTTAAATACGTCTAGTAAATGGAATAAACAAATGTCTGTGTAACTCAGTAAGTATTTATTGTTTTGTTTTAAGTACTTTTACAAAAAAACTAACCTAGTTCGTCTAAAATACATAGGAAGGTGGGGTAACTACTAAATAATGGGTATTCCGTTTTTGTATATACCCTAAGATATAGTCTTATAATATTATAGGCTTTGATGAAGTAAAACTTCATTAACTTTGATTTGAATATTTATCATCTTTACATTACCTGTCAACAGTGATAGCCACCAAGGTGAATACTCCCGCTGAAACCGTCAGATTAGCTGTGAAATTACTGGCAGTACATGTCACAGCGCCAAATGGCCAATGAGCTGTGACCAGAAATACGAAGTTTGGCGCCCCATTCAGTGTCGCCATCAGGAGATCTGCTACCGCCAAATTGACTAGAAAACAGTTTGTTACTGTCCTCATACGACGATGGGCTGTAAAAAAAACTTATGTTAAAATTGCAAAACATATTCTTTACGTGATCGAATTTCATGCTTTAAATAGGTAGAATGAAATTTTAAATCAGTACTAATGTACTAATTGACGTAAATTAGAAATACATAAACCCCCGACAAAACGCAAGCAAACTGAGCGTGTACCATTCCTATCACAACTAACCAAACGACCTTATGACCTTGAAGACATGAGCCTATTTCCACCAAACATAGCTAAGAACACTCTCAACGGATAAACCTTTCAAACAAAAAAACCGTATTAAAATCGAATCATCCGTTTGGGAGCTACATTACCTCACATAGACACATGCACACACACAAACACAGACACGTCATATTTTGTTTTTGCGTCGGGGGTTAAAAACCAATTTGAGGTAAAGTGTGATAGAAAATAAGTATGATATGTTTGCCATAATGTAATAGAATTAAGTAATAGGCGTGGATTACCTTTGGCTTCCTTACTCATAAGACAATGACAGTGACATATTAGCTAATAGTAATCATATGCTTGCCGCTTTTGTGGTGTGTAAATGGGAGGATAATAATATTGTGAATTTCTATCTTTATATTTGTAATTGTGGTAATGGACCGTACAAATAGCCTTTAAAAACTAATTACCGCAATTCGAAAGCATTTAGAAATTAAACCATGTACCCCGCCTTGTGGGGTTGAATATACTAGGCTGTTCTTTATGTTGACGTAGAATGTAATTAAAGATAAATAATTGTGTATATAAAGCTAGTAATGAGCGAAAGCCTAAAATGATTCAGTTCTTTTTTATTCAAAATATGAAATATTATTTAAGTTGTTACCACAACTAGTTAAAATTAATAAAACTTCGATTTTTTAAGTTGAACGTAATGTAAAGCAGAATATCAAATACCATACCTAATCTTTATTTTCCTAGAACGTATATATTGTTAAGTGAAGTCAATAGTTTCACAGAATCGTCAGAACACGTTGACTAACAAAGCGTTCGATGCGATGCAAATACTTTACATAGCTCACAATCTCTCTACGACTTGATTAATTTTCATATCTTAATGGTATCTATCTAAATATTAACCAACTTATAATTGGCAAGAACTAGACTGCGAAATAGAAAATCAGTGTCAAGTGTCCTTAGTTTTATTCGAGTACTACCTATTTGCGTTTCGGTAATTGCAAGTACCGCTTTCCCCTAGACTTTTATAGGTATTCCCATTTTCTTTCCTCTTAGGACAGCAACTTATTATCATTTTTATATAGTTAGATGATGAAAAGCAAAGTGTAACAAAATTAAAGGTTATGCCGATTCAATACATATTGTGTAGTAAAAACAAGATTTAATTAATTTAATTTATACTGTGTATGTCAGTGACATTTTAAGAGGTCTGGCAGGTAAAGCAATCTTGTACATAACCAGAGATTAACAGCTTTATTCAAATCCTTAATTTCTGTGAAATACATAATATTAAATAGCTCGTTGAATTCTGTTTTAAACGGATTAATTGGTATGATTCAGAGTACCTTATCAAAGTAAAGTTAATTACAGTTAGGAAAGCTAGATCAAGCAGTTTTATAAGAATTCTTTACAGTGAAGCAGAAATCAATACTTCAAAATTTATTAAGCCATAGTAGCTATATTTAAATTATACATGTATCTATGCAAGTTTACTTTTTGTTTCAATTTGTACCATAATAGGTATTGTTACCTACGCTGATGTCTGATAAGGACGTAGTCCCTAAATAATATTATTGATTTAACATACCAACCAACATTATAAGCAAAATCTACAGTGTCATATAAACTTTATTCATTTACTTCATTTCCCGCAGATAAACATATAACGACCGATACCTTCTTATTGTTCTGTGACCAACTCGTCAAATTACCTCCTAAATCCTAAACAATGGCACGCCCTCAAATAAAAGGAATACCGAACGTTCGCATTTATCTTCAACAGATGGAACTGTTATGTTTATGTAACGAGAACCTTCAGGAAGAGTAAAAGCTTTTTTATTGTACGCATTGAAATTTATTAACACCATTGATTCGATAGAGCGAGAATTACTATTTACCGTAGGTATTATTCCTTATTATATAAACAAATCAATTGATATAAATATATCGTTAAATTAAACGCTTTAGATCTCTGTGTTCAGCAAACATTTATAGTACGAAATAGAAACGAAACTTGCAAATTGAAATGTAATTTACTTATAAATAAGTACTATTCATGTTCTTCAATCATTCAATTCGTAAAAATGTACGTACGTGCTATTAAGTGCAACAAAATATTAATACTTACCAAGTACTATCCAAATTACGAGCGTGTTTCCCAAAACAGCCAGAAGAAGCATAATAGCGAATACGACGAACCAGGCCAATTGCCCCCACCAGGGCGGGACATATGGCCGCTTTCCCAAACCCATGCAGTTGCTCAGGGTCACTCTAAAACATAAGCAATCGATAAATAATGTGTACGTCAAAATAAGACAAACAGATCACTCCAATGACAGGGAATATCTAACAGCTAGAGATAGATTTTTTTAAAACAATATTCTATCGTTGCTTTAATCAAGTGTGCTTATTTCAAAGAATACTTATATTAAGCATATTTCCTATGAAACAGCTCAGTAATCCGAGGTAAATGTATTGTGGTATTTGTTATTCATAACTTATTCGATTTTTTACTTAAGGAATTCGAAGATTTTAAAGCTTATTTATTTATCCATTGAACTAGTGCTTTATGTGCCAGCTTGTGGTCTATTCTTATCACTATGTACAGACTTAGCGTCGTACTTAGCGTCCGTAAAAGTCAAGGAAAAATCAACAAAAGCGAATGAATTATATTGTGGTGTAGACCACTCATTAAAGTACTCTGACGTACACCTTATTAGAAAAAAAATGAATTGAAATATACTAAGTAATTTGACCACACATTTAGAAAACTAAATGCAAATGTTTATTGGTCTATTCCAGCTTAGCTTAATAAAATTACATATATTTATATTTTGCCAAGAAATGAACCTAATATCTGTTGTGATATGTGACTAATGAATTTGTTTAAGTACCTACTTACTTTACCTTACCTTTGCGATAACCCCATAAGATTCATTTATTTTATATCGTGAATGGTAAATTGTCGTTTGTATGATCTTAACGTAACATTACTTAACGTATTGCAAATAATATAAATAAATACTGTGTAGGTCTTAATACGTAGATAATTAATATAATTTAAGTTCTTATTTATGTTGAAATGTGCTTAGTAAGTTATAGGTACTTGTATAATAAATATATTATACCGCAATATTTTATTTAAAGGAATTAAATGAAATGTAAAAATGCTTGACCTTCTTTAACTATGTATAACTAGTTTTAGCAAAACCCTCGCAAGTCAAATACCTAAAACTTTCTACGAAGCACTTTATCTATCTGTAAACATGACTTGAAAATCTATTTCGTAGTTAGATTGTATATCAAACCGACCTTTGTTAAGTACAACATTTCATCTAATTTTCTAGAATCCTTCTGATCATTAAGGCTTTTGTATAAATAATATGTATAACAATACACTCTAAAAACAAGTTCTTCTTAAAGATAAGCTTAGAATGTAAAAAAATATTTACGATCGATTTTTTACATTTAATCACAGCCATTTACATCGCACAGAGGAAAATATAAGCGTTCCTTGGGGAAGCGGATTTCGCGCCCTTCCAATGACCTTACAAATTCTTTGTGTAAGTTGAACGTTTCCGCTTACGAATTTATTTCAGAATGAGACTATAAAATTCCACAAGACATAAAAGTGTTAGAACTCATTTATCTCCTTGCAGCGTAGATATATTGTGCATAGAGTAAGAAAGTAACTTTTAACATAAAATACTGAATTGTTCGACTATTTTTTATTAAACACTAGCTTGTTTCCTGCGGTTTTACCCGCGTAGTTCTCGTTCCTGTCTCTACGTACAATCGTTCCTTAGACTATCGCGAATAAACCAAGACCAAAATTAGCCAAATCAGTAACGACGGTGTCGAGTTATAGCATTACAACGAAAAGTGGCATTGATTTTTATATATAAAAGATATCGATTTCTTAAAAATTCATACTTAATATTATAATGCGAAAGTTTGTTTGTCTGTCTGTCTGTCTTTCCATCACGCTAAAACTACTGAACCGATTAGAACAAAATTTGGTACAAAGATAGTCTAAAGCCTGGGAAATGGCATAGGCTACTTTTTTTCAATCAACCCCCAAAAGGTTGCGCGAGGGGCTAAAACTTTTTATAATTTTCACTTTCACGACCAAACCGCTGAACCGATTTTAATGAAATTTGGTACACAGATGGTCTAGAGCGTGAGATAAAACATAGGCTTTGTTTTTAACTGGATAAAAGGGTTATAAGGGGGGAAGGGGGGTCAAAGTTTATATGAAAGTCCACGCGGACGGAGTCACGGGCAACAGCTAGTATACAATAAAGCCGTAAAGTAATGCGTGATAAGTTAGCGAGCGAATTAATTGCGTGTTGAGTGAACTTGTCTTGACCTGTTGAAGAAATTTATGTCTGGCCGAAGTAATAAAATAGCCAAATTATAGTTTAATATTTCAGCTATTCGAGAGCTGTAATAAAAGTGGTTTAGTTAAATTGTAAGCTGACCAAAAAGCCTTTGTAGAATGTTTAAATGACGTTTATTTGTGAGGTCAAATTGTGTGTATATATATTTTTTTTTCATTAAAAATATTTAAGGATATTGCTTAAATATTACTTGTTAGTATGTCATACAAAAAAATACAAGTAATTTTCATAATTCGGTCTCAATTAGATTATAGGAATAATGCGCTAAGTATGTATTTTTATCTGTGAAGTTATATTTAGCATAATATATATTGATAATACCTAATGATAAGTAAATAAAGAAAAAAAATCAAAAATTTTTTTGTTATTTAATTTCAACACTTAAGAGTAGATAAAATATAATTGAGTAATTATTGTTTCAAATAAACCTTATTGTCATGAAGTATAACCATAAGTATGAAGGAAAAGATCAAAGCGCATTATTTTAGGTGTAAATCTAACTTAATTCGTTAGCAACCAATTAAGGTATTGAGCTTTATAATTCCTTTACCGGTCACAATACGAGGCTTTCGTGATAATTATGTCAAATTTGATACAAACGTACTTATTGTATGCAAATTAGTTTATAACTTTAGCTTTTTATGATATCATAATCATGTGGTGGATATGTTATAAAAAACAACATTAAAGATTATTTTTTTAAGAAAAAATCGTATATTCTAAGCACACGTAATAAATTATTATGGCGGAAAATTCCTAAATTTTTGTTCCTAATACTTACAAACAAGAGCATACCTACTGAAGTCTGAAACTGAACCAGTACTGAAACTTTAATAGACGTAAATAATATAAGACGAAGTAATATAATCAAGATTTTTGCTGCAGGCCAACGAAGTTCAAGATCGCACAATTTAGTCACGATGGGCAGGCCTTTGCCCTAGCTGTGACAATGGAAGGGTCACTCGCATTAACCTTCGGGGTTTCCTTATTACCACCATAAAGAGATATTTCTTTTTACTATACGAAACTACTTTCCCTTCATTTAATTTTGAAATCCCCTAATGCGTGTGTTCAATGGCAAAATAATAACTAACCTTAAGGTTATATTAAATTATTAAACCTTTGTCATGATTCTAAATCGTCATGAAAAATTCTGGATTTTAAGCAATAGAAGAAAGAATATTTTTATGTGAAATTAGTCAGTATTTAACCAAAATATATGGAGTATATAAATCAGGGTTTTTTATAATATCGCTTGACATCTTGTCATGTCTCATCAGGTGGAATCATTGAAATGGAATTTACATTCATTAGTGTTAAAGGAATGTTTAACGAAACGGTAAAATCCTCGTTTATAGGTAAGTAAATATGTAGATGATTTTATGACGTGATAAGTTCAATGTTTTGACACCTTTGAAACTGTAAGTAAAGTAGACTATACAATTTTCATAAATAAATATCATCTTTACTAGATCCTACTAAATAATGGTAAAGATGCTTAAATTGTGAGACTAATTTGAACGTATGTACAATGAAACAAGACTACTATAGCACTTTGTAATGAATTTCAATTTTAATAACTTTATGTAAGTTTTTGTAGTAAATATATCAATAAATGAAAAGGAATTTAAAAAGTATTAAACTTAAATAATTACTTAATATAGTATAGATTTTACTGTCTGAGAGAGAATAATGTAAGAATTCGGTTGAGAAGCAAGAATGTTTATTGAATATTTGGATCGCTTAACGCGTACTACGTACTTTTCTAAAAAGCACAATTTTTTCAATTAAAAAGTGCGAGAAGGTTATATTTAAATGTATTTTTATGATGAATGCGTAAGAAGGAAGTAGCCATAGGATCCTATTGAACTGGTAAAAAACTTTTTTTTTAATCAGGGTGTCTATGGGTTCATATTTGGTATACATGTGTGTGTAAATAAAATCACTTGTCAGGACAAATATACCTACAATTAATTCTATCCAAAAAAGAATATTAATTAACTTAAATTATATTTACAATGTGTCTTTTAACAAAAAGGACCTGAAGTTCAAGTTTTGTTTCCATTTTTATTTGAGAATAAATCGGAATAAGCATCGTTTGTCATGTCATGTCAAAATAAAAGCCGAGTATCGCATACGAACTGGTATTAATTGCCAATGTTCTGAAAATAATTTACAAAAGGATATTTCTTTTAAAATTATAAAAACACTTTATCCCACATATCTGTATGCGATTTGTCCGGAAAAAATATTGACTGATAGCTAAAAATATATTCTCCTATAAAATAATTTATCTATAATTAATTAAAAAAATGGTTAGTTAAATAGGGTTACATTCTAATGTACATTTTTATTAATTTAGAATAAAACACATGCATAACAGGTAGTTACTTACTTCAACGAAATGTCCTCATGTAATTGCTTGGGCAGCATATCCAATAATTGGGTGACATTCAAATTTTCCCAGGACAATTCCCGTCCTAGAATCTGCTGAGTGCAGTTCAAAAATGTCTGGAAATGTTCCTCTGAGTCCATCATGCACAAGTTTGTAGCACTGATCACATTAAAACTTCAACAAGTTTCTTTGACTTATAACAGTAATATAAATATTTTAGAAATGTTTTTACGTATCTGGTAGGAGTAGACTTTTTTTAAATATTAATAATAGAGTTTTCATCAATAGCAACACTGGAACTTAGTTCTTATAGTGTAGCAAACATTTGGGCAAGAGAAATAAGCTTCTTATCGAGTAATCAATCAAGGAAAAATTAGTTCTGATCTAAGCACGACAGAATTAACCAATAATAAGAATTAAAGTCGATACATCAAATAAGTAGTTTACTTGGAATTGGTGTATATGGTCTACATATTATGTCTGACATTAACTGAGTTTACGGTGGTATAAAAATATTTAATGACCACAACGCAGTGGATGTTAGAAGTGCCGCTGATGTTCGAAGTGGACGATTTTATGGCGTAAGTGAAAATTTTTATGATTTCTTCTGCATCCTGAATTCAGCATTTATTTAAATACAAAGCGGATTTATTTTGCTATACTAATGAAATATTACTGCTATTTTAAACACCTATGCGAGACCATACATTGAACGATAATACTGAATCATCCATGTTATATCTGAAGTTATAAAGAGGAAAGTTTATATTTAATATTATTTAAACAAAAAGCCGCCTTTGCTTGACCAGAGCTATAAGTTTAATGTCAGTTATAACGAAGGCAATATTAGACTAACGAGACTATATTTAGATACAGAGGATATAAGGTTTTGTGATAAATATATTCCAGAATAGTCGACGTAGAAAATGTGGGATGGAAATAGGAAACGCTAAAAGTTTCTTAATGGTAGGACCCGATACTTATGGGAAAGGTTCGATATTCATTCTAATATATTTATGCCCATAGAATACATACTTACGATCCGTCCCAAATAAGATTTAAAGTAAAAATAAATAGGTAACGACGTACTAAATTCTGATATTGCTTTGTCATTATGCTTAGGAACATAGTACCCGTTACAGAACTCTTGTACTCAACTAATTAGGTCTACGTAATTGCCCATTACCAGATTTTTTGATTGCCACACCCTTAGTTCTTAGGTACCATGGTCGGTAAAAGCTAGGGTTAATAAAATGAACTGTACTATGTATAATAAACAACAAAAGTTTTTGTTATAAATCGGCCAACATTTTAAATTGACTGTATGTTCACACATTTAGTAATTTTTGAATATCTAAAATTTACAATTAAAGTTTAAATGGCGTCACTTATACATTATTTTAATTATTGATAGGTTATTCTTAGACAGGTATACCAGATGAGGATAGAAATAATATGGACCTAATTATATCTAGGTAACCTTTATAACGTGCTAAATCGGGTATGTGTTTTCTAATACCTAGAATCTATACTTATAAGTGATAACGCCCATGCGAAGCTCAATAAAACCTTTCAAAGTAGCTTAAGTTATATTTAGAAGTAAATACGTTGTTAAATAATTAATTATGGTATTTGTGGAGCGAACCATGAATAAGTTAGATCATTAAGCGCGTAGATTCGTTGACACCAAGAAACGTGAACTATTGTTATAAGTATGTAACAATGACGTCATTGAGGACGCGTTTTTCGCTGTTTTTTTTTATTTTGTTTGCGACAATTTAACTAATCTCTAATTAAGACGACCAAACTGTGATCTGTTCAATATCATCTGTTCAA
>JADANM010005714.1:5363717-5377552 GCA_026213755.1 Eurema hecabe
CAACGTGAATAGTTTCCATGCAAATTGCGAGATATCAAAAATGATAAAATATGTAAATCCTGACTATTGGAAAGTTTCAAGCATTGATATTTAAATCTGAAAACGTTTGGAAAGGCATACCAATATTCCGTTCTGGAAGTGGGGTAACTTCCATCGGGCCATTTCATGAAACAGACTTCTCGTTCACCGTTTATGTACCTAAAAACAAAAGACGTAATTAAAAAAATGATTACTATTGCAATATTTTACTATTAAATAGTTGTATTCCAGCCACTGACACTTTTAAATCTTTAATCGATATAAAAAGTAAGTGGCCACGTGAGGACTTGTGAGGTCTTCTGTAAATACCTACAGCAAATATCCATGTGCAATAGGAAGCACGAGGGATTGAAAGTATAATATTACGAGTTAATCCAGCGTCAATTTTGCCTGCATACCAAACTTCAGATAAATGTTATCCGTAGTATTTACGCGAAAGACTAGCAGAGATCCTTCTAAACTTAAGCATTTTTAATATTACGTAAGGATTACCGCACTTTCTCAGTGCCTTATTGATCTGAAGAGACGTTCGCAAGATATCAAAATAACAAAATTTATTTATTCACTAACTAATATAAAAAGTGACACAAAAGGGTCCGAAGACGATTTGTTTGTAAGACTTTTAAATCCTTGTCACTGTCAAGGAAACCCAAATCTTAATTACAAATTCCCTTCTTTAAGGCAAGCATTTATATAAAGGTTTGTATAAATTTTGTAAAAGGAAATTTTGTTAATATTATTGAAACAGAAGAATAATAGTATGGTATCCTTCCTGAAGATAGACATGACTTCTGATTCTTATATATCTAAGACTTTATGTGAACCACTAAAGAAATATGTAAAATAACAGATTCTTGACCCATTTTCATCACAGTATAAAAAGGGTTTGTTTATAAACAACAAGATTACAGTCATTTTTACTACGTAACACGCAGAGAATTTCATCAAATTTTTAAGCCAAGTGCTGAAATGTCGTAAACTGAGATATCATTTCCTTCTTTGATACACGTTTTACTACCATTTGAAGAAAAAAGGCTAAGTCCATAAACAGGAGGTAGTAAAATCTAATAATAAGCCTAGGTGTTGGGTTATTTTTTAAGGAAAAGAAGGAAAGAAAATTATGTCACATCTAAATTACGTGAAATGGAACACTAATAATGTACACTTGGTTAAACATTAACATTGTTTATACAACTTAACTTACTCTAATCATAGTATACATAATAAGTAGATAGTAATAAGACACTTACTTTTTCTTATAAGTGTCTGAGTATAACAGACTGGGAAGAGCCAGGAGCGCGCTTGCGAACCATACAGAGAACAACACAGCGCGCGCTACTCGCCGGCTTAACCTGTGTTGCAGTGGTTTCACTATCGCGACGTATCTGTGTGAAAATATAAACGATATAACATGGAGAAGTTCGAATTCTTATGCAGGAACACTGAAACGCTTTTTAAATTTAAGTTCGTCTCAAACTGGTCCGATTTGACAGTTCGTCCAATATAAATCTGTCAAAATTATTTTATGAGTAATGTCACATTGACATGAGTCGTGCTTAAATTTGATATGCGTATAAGTATTTGGCCGTTTGTCTATGACATATTGAATTCCTCTCTCGTAAAACTATTTCAGTCTCTTAATTCCTATCATAAAAAAGGAAATAAATAGATTGTTCAAGTCAAATGTTACATAAAAAAACACTTCAGTTATTTTATTGCCAATACCACAAGCATGAGTAAATAATTATAACGAGTGATACGCTTAAGTCGCACGAGTAACATTTTAATTATTTAAAAATTGGGTTGTAACGTAATATACTAATATACTGCGGAAAGAATTTTAAAAGAGAATTACCTACAAACTAGTTTTGCAAACAACTTCTTATTATACGAACTTATTAATAAACATTTTGTATATAAGGTGCGTAGTTTTAAAACCATCAATTTTGAAAGGGTTTTATTAAAGTTTAACTCTGTTGTCTGTTATTTATCAGTAGGGTAGAATTTTTTGGGTTATCTGTTAGTCACCTACGTAGGTACGCTAAGTAATCGACACTCCTGGAGTTTTGGCGGGAATCTTGCGGCGTCTATTTGTAATCTCGATTGAATATTCATTTTTTGGTGCCTAAAGTGATTTAATGTTTGATTGTGATAGTGAATCATGCATGCATCAGCAATGTAAACTAGCTAATAAGTGTCCAAGAAATGAAGAATTCATTTGAGAGCGCATAGTGGTGCCGTTCCGATTGCTCCAAGATTCGTCGAGGTTCTTCGTAAAGTTCACTATCACTTTATGAAGGGCAGAACGAAATGACTGACTGACTCGACTGAAGACGACTTGATGACGATTTTACTTGACTCATGTCGACAACGTTGCCTCTTATTACATTGACATTGGCAAAAAGCTAGACGCTAATGCCATAATATAAGAAAGAAAAAGAAAAAACTCCTGAGAATAGGTACTACTTTTTAAACTTATTGTAATCCTCTAAAAATTAGTACGGTGTGAAAAAAAACCTTGTCATGTCATGTATGATTTCTATCAATTATTTGTTTGTGGTTGTTCACTTGTTATCGAAATACAATACATACAATATTCAAATGAAAATAACGTATGCTTATAGGATTCGCTTTTTTATCGTTAATTTTTGATGAGTGTAATGGGTAAGACTTGAATACATGTAATATAAAAAAGGAATGCCTCATAAAATCGTTAGAATTGAAAATTATTTCGTCGTCATGTTAAAACAAATAATATACGCCGTGGATACCTTAAGTAATATATTTTTGCATTGTTTTTTAATGATATTTCTTAAAGCTCGCAGGACGGTGACCTTTTTCATGTATAATATATAAAAGTGAGTTTTTCTTTATATTTACAAATGTATCTTCTTATTTAAATAAAAAGAGCAACTATGAGACTTTCCTGCCGGTTCTTCTCTATAGAAACTGCCTTCCGAATAGGTGGTAAATGTTTTGTATAACATGACGATTCCAAAGTTGAACTACCTATATGTAACCTAGTTGAATAAAATACTTTTGACTTGGACAAGGACTTTTATTTACAAAGGATTATTTTAAATTAAATAAAGCAACAGACATAAGTTTTAAATAAATTCTACCTTCCAGAAAGGACAATATGAACTCATATTATTATGTGAATCCACAAACAACTATTAGTATTTTCTGTATCTCTAGGGAAATTACGTCAAATTACAGGAGCATTCCTTTGTACCTGCAAAACGTTTTAACTAAATTACAACTACACAACATTTTAAAACCATTTTATTGGATTAAGGTTAAATCTATTTTTTGTATATACAAAGATTTATAAAGACAAGATAAGTTTATGTGTGAAAAAAGCTTTCAATATTAAAGTAAAGACGTTTTATACAAATTATTTTCATAATTTTAATTACCCGTACCTTGGAGTTTTATTAAAAGAAAGTCCAATAAAAGGCCAATAATATTTTCATATTTCATATCTATTACTTGTTGTTTTGAAAATATGTACATATTTAATTATAATAGTAGGCGTTAAAATGGATTTAAGCAATAAAGGATAGATCCTTGAAATAAAAAAGAAATAAATATGTATAAAAAAACGAAATATGAAGAAAAGATATTAATTTCTAAGGTTGATTTGCAAAACCACACCTGCTCATTCCGTAACATCTGGTTTTGGGAAAAACATCAAATATAGCCGACGCGACGTAATGAGGAAATCAAACGTTATGGCTTCTGTTTCATTTAAATTGGAGAATAAGTGATTAATTTTACGTTAATAGAAGAATAAGATAATATTGTAAATATTATTATTATTATTAGCGTGATTACTGGGCTAATGAGTCTTAACATCTTATGACTCAAAGTTCAATCAAGTGTCAATGTAGTGCACCCCTGCCCGGAGCAAAGTTCTGGGTAGCATTACATTGGTTATGGGCTGGCGTTTCTCTTACCTTCAATATCATAAAATATAATTTTAGAAGAGTTACCCCAACTCTTAGTAACCAACTTTTAGTAAAGGATCTAGTGTAGCATTCTAAAATATATGGGATCTCTTTAATTTCTGTTATTCATTTTAAGACATTGAGTTAAATGGATATTATATCCAAGACTGACTAGTGGAACAGGATTTAAGATGGAAGAAAATCTAAGAACAAAGCCGGGGTAAAGTAAGAATAACAGAGTAGAAAGTAGTTTCTGAATCAGTCCATTGTTGATGCGCATATTGTAAAAACAAAAATAATTTAAATTTGCTAAATAACACCATATGAGTTAAATTATTCATAAATTAACGGATCCGCTTTATAGTCAATATTAATTAAAATCGGAGACTAATTAGTCTTTAAATTATAGGCTTGTGCTATTAGCCATTGTGTCTAAAATTATTAATGAAAAACATGAGACTTACACATGAGATTGTTACTGAATTCTATTTTAAATACGTCTAGTAAATGGAATAAACAAATGTCTGTGTAACTCAGTAAGTATTTATTGTTTTATTTTAGGTACTTTTACAAAAAAACTAACCTAGTTCGTCTAAAATACATAGGAAGGTGGGGTAACTACTAAATAATGGGTATTCCGTTTTTGTAAATACGCTAAGATATAGTCTTATAATATTATAGGCTTTGATGAAGTAAAACTTCATTAACTTTGATTTGAATATTTATCATCTTTACATTACCTGTCAACAGTGATAGCCACCAAGGTGAATACTCCCGCTGAAACCGTCAGATTAGCTGTGAAATTACTGGCAGTACACGTCACAGCGCCAAATGGCCAATGAGCTGTGACCAGAAATACGAAGTTTGGCGCCCCATTCAGTGTCGCCATCAGGAGATCTGCTACCGCCAAATTGACTAGAAAACAGTTTGTTACTGTCCTCATACGACGATGGGCTGTAAAAAAAACTTATGTTAAAATTGCAAAACATATTCTTTACGTGATCGAATTTCATGCTTTAAATAGGTAGAATGAAATTTTAAATCAGTACTAATGTACTAATTGACGTAAATTAGAAATACATAAACCCCCGACAAAACGCAAGCAAACTGAGCGTGTACCATTCCTATCACAACTAACCAAACGACCTTATGACCTTGAAGACATGAGCCTATTTCCACCAAACATAGCTAAGAACACTCTCAACGGATAAACCTTTCAAACAAAAAAACCGTATTAAAATCGAATCATCCGTTTGGGAGCTACATTACCTCACATAGACACATGCACACACACAAACACAGACACGTCATATTTTGTTTTTGCGTCGGGGGTTAAAAACCAATTTGAGGTAAAGTGTGATAGAAAATAAGTATGATATGTTTGCCATAATGTAATAGAATTAAGTAATAGGCGTGGATTACCTTTGGCTTCCTTACTCATAAGACAATGACAGTGACATATTAGCTAATAGTAATCATATGCTTGCCGCTTTTGTGGTGTGTAAATGGGAGGATAATAATATTGTGAATTTCTATCTTTATATTTGTAATTGTGGTAATGGACCGTACAAATAGCCTTTAAAAACTAATTACCGCAATTCGAAAGCATTTAGAAATTAAACCATGTACCCCGCCTTGTGGGGTTGAATATACTAGGCTGTTCTTTATGTTGACGTAGAATGTAATTAAAGATAAATAATTGTGTATATAAAGCTAGTAATGAGCGAAAGCCTAAAATGATTCAGTTCTTTTTTATTCAAAATATGAAATATTATTTAAGTTGTTACCACAACTAGTTAAAATTAATAAAACTTCGATTTTTTAAGTTGAACGTAATGTAAAGCAGAATATCAAATACCATACCTAATCTTTATTTTCCTAGAACGTATATATTGTTAAGTGAAGTCAATAGTTTCACAGAATCGTCAGAACACGTTGACTAACAAAGCGTTCGATGCGATGCAAATACTTTACATAGCTCACAATCTCTCTACGACTTGATTAATTTTCATATCTTAATGGTATCTATCTAAATATTAACCAACTTATAATTGGCAAGAACTAGACTGCGAAATAGAAAATCAGTGTCAAGTGTCCTTAGTTTTATTCGAGTACTACCTATTTGCGTTTCGGTAATTGCAAGTACCGCTTTCCCCTAGACTTTTATAGGTATTCCCATTTTCTTTCCTCTTAGGACAGCAACTTATTATCATTTTTATATAGTTAGATGATGAAAAGCAAAGTGTAACAAAATTAAAGGTTATGCCGATTCAATACATATTGTGTAGTAAAAACAAGATTTAATTAATTTAATTTATACTGTGTATGTCAGTGACATTTTAAGAGGTCTGGCAGGTAAAGCAATCTTGTACATAACCAGAGATTAACAGCTTTATTCAAATCCTTAATTTCTGTGAAATACATAATATTAAATAGCTCGTTGAATTCTGTTTTAAACGGATTAATTGGTATGATTCAGAGTACCTTATCAAAGTAAAGTTAATTACAGTTAGGAAAGCTAGATCAAGCAGTTTTATAAGAATTCTTTACAGTGAAGCAGAAATCAATACTTCAAAATTTATTAAGCCATAGTAGCTATATTTAAATTATACATGTATCTATGCAAGTTTACTTTTTGTTTCAATTTGTACCATAATAGGTATTGTTACCTACGCTGATGTCTGATAAGGACGTAGTCCCTAAATAATATTATTGATTTAACATACCAACCAACATTATAAGCAAAATCTACAGTGTCATATAAACTTTATTCATTTACTTCATTTCCCGCAGATAAACATATAACGACCGATACCTTCTTATTGTTCTGTGACCAACTCGTCAAATTACCTCCTAAATCCTAAACAATGGCACGCCCTCAAATAAAAGGAATACCGAACGTTCGCATTTATCTTCAACAGATGGAACTGTTATGTTTATGTAACGAGAACCTTCAGGAAGAGTAAAAGCTTTTTTATTGTACGCATTGAAATTTATTAACACCATTGATTCGATAGAGCGAGAATTACTATTTACCGTAGGTATTATTCCTTATTATATAAACAAATCAATTGATATAAATATATCGTTAAATTAAACGCTTTAGATCTCTGTGTTCAGCAAACATTTATAGTACGAAATAGAAACGAAACTTGCAAATTGAAATGTAATTTACTTATAAATAAGTACTATTCATGTTCTTCAATCATTCAATTCGTAAAAATGTACGTACGTGCTATTAAGTGCAACAAAATATTAATACTTACCAAGTACTATCCAAATTACGAGCGTGTTTCCCAAAACAGCCAGAAGAAGCATAATAGCGAATACGACGAACCAGGCCAATTGCCCCCACCAGGGCGGGACATATGGCCGCTTTCCCAAACCCATGCAGTTGCTCAGGGTCACTCTAAAACATAAGCAATCGATAAATAATGTGTACGTCAAAATAAGACAAACAGATCACTCCAATGACAGGGAATATCTAACAGCTAGAGATAGATTTTTTTAAAACAATATTCTATCGTTGCTTTAATCAAGTGTGCTTATTTCAAAGAATACTTATATTAAGCATATTTCCTATGAAACAGCTCAGTAATCCGAGGTAAATGTATTGTGGTATTTGTTATTCATAACTTATTCGATTTTTTACTTAAGGAATTCGAAGATTTTAAAGCTTATTTATTTATCCATTGAACTAGTGCTTTATGTGCCAGCTTGTGGTCTATTCTTATCACTATGTACAGACTTAGCGTCGTACTTAGCGTCCGTAAAAGTCAAGGAAAAATCAACAAAAGCGAATGAATTATATTGTGGTGTAGACCACTCATTAAAGTACTCTGACGTACACCTTATTAGAAAAAAAATGAATTGAAATATACTAAGTAATTTGACCACACATTTAGAAAACTAAATGCAAATGTTTATTGGTCTATTCCAGCTTAGCTTAATAAAATTACATATATTTATATTTTGCCAAGAAATGAACCTAATATCTGTTGTGATATGTGACTAATGAATTTGTTTAAGTACCTACTTACTTTACCTTACCTTTGCGATAACCCCATAAGATTCATTTATTTTATATCGTGAATGGTAAATTGTCGTTTGTATGATCTTAACGTAACATTACTTAACGTATTGCAAATAATATAAATAAATACTGTGTAGGTCTTAATACGTAGATAATTAATATAATTTAAGTTCTTATTTATGTTGAAATGTGCTTAGTAAGTTATAGGTACTTGTATAATAAATATATTATACCGCAATATTTTATTTAAAGGAATTAAATGAAATGTAAAAATGCTTGACCTTCTTTAACTATGTATAACTAGTTTTAGCAAAACCCTCGCAAGTCAAATACCTAAAACTTTCTACGAAGCACTTTATCTATCTGTAAACATGACTTGAAAATCTATTTCGTAGTTAGATTGTATATCAAACCGACCTTTGTTAAGTACAACATTTCATCTAATTTTCTAGAATCCTTCTGATCATTAAGGCTTTTGTATAAATAATATGTATAACAATACACTCTAAAAACAAGTTCTTCTTAAAGATAAGCTTAGAATGTAAAAAAATATTTACGATCGATTTTTTACATTTAATCACAGCCATTTACATCGCACAGAGGAAAATATAAGCGTTCCTTGGGGAAGCGGATTTCGCGCCCTTCCAATGACCTTACAAATTCTTTGTGTAAGTTGAACGTTTCCGCTTACGAATTTATTTCAGAATGAGACTATAAAATTCCACAAGACATAAAAGTGTTAGAACTCATTTATCTCCTTGCAGCGTAGATATATTGTGCATAGAGTAAGAAAGTAACTTTTAACATAAAATACTGAATTGTTCGACTATTTTTTATTAAACACTAGCTTGTTTCCTGCGGTTTTACCCGCGTAGTTCTCGTTCCTGTCTCTACGTACAATCGTTCCTTAGACTATCGCGAATAAACCAAGACCAAAATTAGCCAAATCGGTAAAGACGGTCTCGAGTTATAGCATTACAACGAAAAGTGGCATTGATTTTTATATATAAAAGATATCGATTTCTTAAAAATTCATACTTAATATTATAATGCGAAAGTTTGTTTGTCTGTCTGTCTGTCTTTCCATCACGCTAAAACTACTGAACCGATTAGAACAAAATTTGGTACAAAGATAGTCTAAAGCCTGGGGAATGGCATAGGCTACTTTTTTTTAATCAACCCCCAAAAGGTTGCGCGTGGGGTTAAAACTTTTAAAATTTTCACTTTCACTGCCAAACCGCTGAACCGATTGTAATGAAATTTGGTACACAGGTGTCTAGAGCTTGAGATAAAACATAGGCTTCTTTTTAACTGGATAAAAGGGTTATAAGGGGAAGGGGGGTCAAAGTTTATATGAAAGTCCACGCGGACGGAGTCGCGGGCAACAGCTAGTATACAATAAAGCCGTAAAGTAATGCGTGATAAGTTAGCGAGCGAATTAATTGCGTGTTGAGTGAACTTGTCTTGACCTGTTGAAGAAATTTATGTCTGACCGAAGTAATAAAATAGCCAAATTATAGTTTAATATTTCAGCTATTCGAGAGCTGTAATAAACGTGCTTTAGTTAAATTGTAAGCTGACCAAAAAGCCTTTGTAGAATGTTTAAATGACGTTTATTTGTGAGGTCAAATTGTGTGTATATATATTTTTTTTTCATTAAAAATATTTAAGGATATTGCTTAAATATTACTTGTTAGTATGTCATACAAAAAAATACAAGTAATTTTCATAATTCGGTCTCAATTAGATTATAGGAATAATGCGCTAAGTATGTATTTTTATCTGTGAAGTTATATTTAGCATAATATATATTGATAATACCTAATGATAAGTAAATAAAGAAAAAAAATCAAAAATTTTTTTGTTATTTAATTTCAACACTTAAGAGTAGATAAAATATAATTGAGTAATTATTGTTTCAAATAAACCTTATTGTCATTAAGTATAACCATAAGTATGAAGGAAAAGATCAAAGCGCATTATTTTAGGTGTAAATCTAACTTAATTCGTTAGCAACCAATGAAAATATTGAGCTTTATAATTCATTTACCGGTTACGATACGAGGCTTTCGTGATAATTATGTCAAGTTTTATACAAACGTACTTATTGTATGCAAATTAGTTTTAAACTTTAACTTTTTCATGATAACATAATCAGGTGGAGGATATGTTATAAAAAAACAACATTAAAGATTATTTTAAAAAAAATCGTATATTCTAAGCACACGTAATAAATTATTATGGCGGAAAATTCCTTAATTTTTGTTCCTAATACTTACAAACAAGAGCATACCTACTGAATTAAAGTCTGAAATTGAACCAGTACTGAAACTTTAATAGGCGTAAATAATATAAGACGAAGTAATATAATCAAGATTTTTGCTACAGGCCAACGAAGTTCAAGATCGCACAATTTAGTAACGATGGGCAGGCCTTTGCCCTAGCCGTGACAATGGAAGGGTCACTCGCATTAACCTTCGGGGTTTCCTTATTACCACCATAAAGAGATATTTCTTTTTACTATACGAAACTACTTTCCCTTCACTTAATTTTGAAATCCCCTAATGCGTGTGTTCAATGGCAAAATAATAACTAACCTTAAGGTTATATTAAATTATTAAACCTTTGTCATGATTCTAAATCGTCATGAAAAATTCTGGATTTTAAGCAATAGAAGAAAGAATATTTTTATGTGAAATTAGTCAGTATTTAACCAAAATATATGGAGTATATAAATCAGGGTTTTTTATAATATCGCTTGACATCTTGTCATGTCTCATCAGGTGGAATCATTGAAATGGAATTTACATTCATTAGTGTTAAAGGAATGTTTAACGAAACGGTAAAATACTCGTTTATAGGTAAGTAAATATGTAGATGATTTTATGACGTGATAAGTTCAATGTTTTGACACCTTTGAAACTGTAAGTAAAGTAGACTATACAATTTTCATAAATAAATATCATCTTTACTAGATCCTACTAAATAATGGTAAAGATGCTTAAATTGTGAGACTAATTTGAACGTATGTACAATGAAACAAGACTACTATAGCACTTTGTAATGAATTTCAATTTTAATAACTTTATGTAAGTTTTTGTAGTAAATATATCAATAAATGAAAAGGAATTTAAAAAGTATTAAACTTAAATAATTACTTAATATAGTATAGATTTTACTGTCTGAGAGAGAATAATGTAAGAATTCGGTTGAGAAGCAAGAATGTTTATTGAATATTTGGATCGCTTAACGCGTACTACGTACTTTTCTAAAAAGCACAATTTTTTCAATTAAAAAGTGCGAGAAGGTTATATTTAAATGTATTTTTATGATGAATGCGTAAGAAGGAAGTAGCCATAGGATCCTATTGAACTGGTAAAAAACTTTTTTTTTAATCAGGGTGTCTATGGGTTCATATTTGGTATACATGTGTGTGTAAATAAAATCACTTGTCAGGACAAATATACCTACAATTAATTCTATCCAAAAAAGAATATTAATTAACTTAAATTATATTTACAATGTGTCTTTTAACAAAAAGGACCTGAAGTTCAAGTTTTGTTTCCATTTTTATTTGAGAATAAATCGGAATAAGCATCGTTTGTCATGTCATGTCAAAATAAAAGCCGAGTATCGCATACGAACTGGTATTAATTGCCAATGTTCTGAAAATAATTTACAAAAGGATATTTCTTTTAAAATTATAAAAACACTTTATCCCACATATCTGTATGCGATTTGTCCGGAAAAAATATTGACTGATAGCTAAAAATATATTCTCCTATAAAATAATTTATCTATAATTAATTAAAAAAATGGTTAGTTAAATAGGGTTACATTCTAATGTACATTTTTATTAATTTAGAATAAAACACATGCATAACAGGTAGTTACTTACTTCAACGAAATGTCCTCATGTAATTGCTTGGGCAGCATATCCAATAATTGGGTGACATTCAAATTTTCCCAGGACAATTCCCGTCCTAGAATCTGCTGAGTGCAGTTCAAAAATGTCTGGAAATGTTCCTCTGAGTCCATCATGCACAAGTTTGTAGCACTGATCACATTAAAACTTCAACAAGTTTCTTAGACTTATAACAGTAATATAAATATTTTAGAAATGTTTTTACGTATCTGGTAGGAGTAGACTTTTTTTAAATATTAATAATAGAGTTTTCATCAATAGCAACACTGGAACTTAGTTCTTATAGTGTAGCAAACATTTGGGCAAGAGAAATAAGCTTCTTATCGAGTAATCAATCAAGGAAAAATTAGTTCTGATCTAAGCACGACAGAATTAACCAATAATAAGAATTAAAGTCGATACATCAAATAAGTAGTTTACTTGGAATTGGTGTATATGATCTACATATTATGTCTGACATTAACTGAGTTTACGGTGGTATAAAAATATTTAATGACCACAACGCAGTGGATGTTAGAAGTGCCGCTGATGTTCGAAGTGGACGATTTTATGGCGTATATGAAAATTTTAATGATTTCTGCTACAATAACCAAAGTTGCATACTTATTATTTTGACGTTGCGTATTTTTATTTCTTTTTTTCTCATAATTCAAATGTTCAAATTCTGCATCCTGAATTCAGCATTTATTTAAATACAAAGCGGATTTATTTTGCTATACTAATGAAATATTACTGCTATTTTTAACAATAAAACACATACACGAGACCATAAATTGAACGATAATACTGAATCATCCATGTTATATCTGAAGTTATAAAGAGGAAAGCTTATGTTTAATATTATTTAAACAAAAAGCCGCCTTTGCTTGACCAGAGCTATAAGTTTAATGTCAGTTATAACGAAGGCAATATTAGACTAACGAGACTATATTTAGATACAGAGGATATAAGGTTTTGTGATGAATATATTCCAGAATAGTCGACGTAGAAAATGTGGGATGGAAATAGGAAACGCTAAAAGTTTCTTAATGGTATGACCCGATACTTATGGGAAAGGTTCGATATTCATTCTAATATATTTATGCCCATAATACTTACGATCCGTCCCGTATAAGATTTAAAGTAAAATTAAATAGGTAACGACGTACTAAATTCTGATATTGCTTTGTCATTATGCTTAGGAACATAGAACCCGTTACAGAACTCTTGTACTCAACTAATTAGGTCTACGTAATTGCCCATTACCAGATTTTTTGATTGCCACACTCTTAGATCTTAGGTACTATGGTCGGTAAAAGCTAGGGTTAATAAAATGAACTGAACTATGTACAATGGATAACAAAAGTTTTTATTATAATGCGGCCAACATTTCATTTGACTGTATGGCCACACATATTGTAATTTTTGAATATCTTGAATTTACAATTAAAGTTTAAATGACGTCATTTATACATTATTTCTATTATTGATGGGTTATTCTTACACAGGTATACCAGATGAGGATAGAAATAATATGAACCTAATTATATCTAACCTTTAGAACGTGCTAAATCTGGTATGTGTTTTCTAATACCTAGAATCTATAGTTATAAGTGATAACGCCCATGCGAAGCTCAATAAAACCTTTCAAAGTAGCTTAAGTTATATTTAGAAGTAAATACGTTGGTAAATAATCAATTATGGCATTTGTGAAGCGAACCATGAATAAGTTAGATCGTTAAGCACGTAGATTAGTTGACACCGAGAAACTTGAACAATTGTCATAAGTATGTAACAATGACGTCATTGAGGACGCGTTTTTCGCTGTCTTTTGATTTTGTTTGCGACAATTTAACTAATCACTAATTAAGACGACCAAACTGTGATCTGTTCAATATCATCTGTTCAA
>JADANM010005714.1:5386088-5396918 GCA_026213755.1 Eurema hecabe
AGTAAAAGTAAGTCGATCATCAGTGCTCCAAAATTTACGACGAAATTTATACAAAACGCAATCAGATTAAATGAGACCTCTGTTGAATATCTAATAATAACAGTACAAAACGGAAAATAGGATCAATATAAGTTGACCAAAATCCGATAGCCTTTGTTAATTTAGAATTTATTACAATCCCTACGATGATTAACGATAAAACATTCCCGTTTCTAGATCAACAAGTATTTAAATATAGATAGTTAAATGTTGGTAATGTTAGTAATTGAAAACTTAGGTACTTATTTGAAAATAAAAGACGTTATTTGGAAGGTTACTTAATACTTATTTGATTGCGATTACTGATAAGCAATTATACTACATTTATATTAAAATGAGTGAAGCGACTCGCACTTATCTTTATCTTTTTATATTAGTAAAGGCTAAACATTATAGAATTTTAGTAAGAAGAACTTTATCCAAAACACTTTTAATACGTCAAGAACATGCTCCTCTCACGAAGAAATCAACCATGTAAAATAACGGATGGTAGTAGATATTCCTTACACTATCTCGGATCAATGGTTGAGCTTTTGTGTCTTACTAAGCGTACATGCTATAAGAATAGGTCAAAATACCATAATGATAATATCTTTGGTGCCCAAGGACGAATCGCACTGGACGATGAAATCGTAAAAGACGTCCGCCGAAGCAAAAACAATTTTGTCGGTTTTCCTCATGACCACAATAATATGAAGCCTGATCCTTTGGATGTGGAGAATAGTATTGTTGTTCATGTCACGCAATTGTTCTTTTAGTGTTCAGTATTTTATAACTATTTATTATTATTAGAGCGCTCCTAATAGGGTCACACGGTTGGCACTTTACTTAACGGTGGATATAAATTTCTATAAGCTGATATTTATTGGCTATACGGTTAAGCGCGTATGATAGGGTGTGTAATTATGCCTATATTTTACGCGTATTTAATGAATACACCGGTGATACTTAAACCCATAGGTGAGGATGCATTATTTTATGTTTCTTTACGAATAAAAAAAAAGTTTGTTTGCAGCAGCCAGTTACAGGTTTTAGTTAGGTAAGTACATTTTTACCAAATTAATCTTAAATTATTAAATTGTAATACCAGAGACTATGTAAATATATTTAAATAGATTACATAAAAATGTTTTTTTTTTTGTATTTTATTACCTAACGTGCAACTTAAATGTTGATGCTATTGAAATAGGAATAAAATATGGAGAGAAAATGGAAATGTAATCTTTGGCGCAACGTCGAGGGTTAGTCACAGAATGTTCGAAAATAGAAATCGTTTTCGATGGTTAACAGTGAGAGAATGCAGAGTAGTTAAACGCTTTCGCAGCGCAGATTGAAGCTGTATTTTATATTTTTTTTACCACCTTTTTATTCTTAGGTACAAATATGCGAAATTATAATTTAAAAAAAATTACCTGATGTTTCATGTCCTACTGATGTCAAGGCAAGGTGCGAAGTATTAGGTGGGGGTAACATAATCTATCGCAGCGCTCATGGTGGTCAAAAGTAGAAATAATGTGCGCTCTGACATCAGAATTCAGATGTATCGGTCAATGGCAAAGCGTTTCTACATAATACATTTTAATATCATTGATTACCTAATTGCATTAGTCTGCCAACAAAAATGAGTCACAGTAGTTGTTGTGTTGTAAACGGCAAGAATACTGGCAGAAATAGACTTGATTGCGAGAAACACTCACAAATCCGGTCTTCAAAACAATACTCATTTCGATCTGAAAAAGAAATTTAATTTATTATTAGCGATTCAGGAACGTTTAAATACATTAACTGTTATATAATGAAACCATTAAAGTAGCTTTTTATTTTTGTTTAACTGTAAAACTACAACTATAAATGAAGTAAACAAACCCTGACACAATCAAAATAACACACCTCACTGTGGACTTACCTCATTTGATTTGAATAACCAAAAAGGTTTCAAATCCTTTTTTTCCACCCAAATCGTAGTATCACAACAATTTATTAGTCGAAAATATTTGTTATTTTTCGTATAAATGTCAATGTGACAGAACCGACAAAGTTGTGGACGCTAGTTGGTGCTGTGATCGTGCACGGTGTCCAAAACTGGAAAATACCAGACCATACTGGAAAAATAGTGTATTATTTAAACCGTAGCCTGTTCGTAGACTAATATTTTATTTGATTGCAATTTGACACAAATCATTTGAATTTCCTACTATGCTATAAATTTCGTTTTTACGATTTTTTATTTTATTACTTCCTGATTCCTGAAGATAACTTTTAAAGGACATCTAACAACTGCAACCTAGAACAGCTTGAAAATTAAACAAAGTAAAGCACCTCAATTCCGTGTACAAAATAATTGTAAAAGTCGCCAACAGATGGCGTTATAGTGAAATTAGAAATATCTTTTAATTGTTTTTGTCTACATTTCAGCTCTATGCGTCATCCAGTCATTCCAGATTCAAAAAACTTTCTCAATTCTCATCTAAATCCGAACATGTGGCGTGTCATCTCGATTTTTTCAAATTTTCTCACAATAAATACACTGTAAGAAATTTTTTAATTTTGTTATTAACTTATTACATATAAGAATATTATGAAAATAGCTTGACTTCAATAAAATACAAAAATAGTATAGTAGAACTTTATTATCAATATAAATAGGAAATTAAAGTAAAATATGTTGAGTTTTACTTCAAAGCATACATACCATATACTGGAGACAATTTTAACACAATGATCAAAATTCATAAGTATGAATATGAAATAAAATTTATTGCAAGCTATCAAATAATACAATAGTGCTATTTATGAAGTAAAGAGATTATTGATTAAGATATACTATTTCTTGTAAGTATAAATTGTAGTGGTGTAGTAAATTATATTATCTCTAATACAAACGTAGAGGAATAAATTCACTTTTACAAAAGACCAGTTAAAAATATACCCATAGCATATTGATAACTGGGTGCACTTTGTTAATAATATTAAGAGATCTAACAATGGCTTAACTGGTCCGAAGCTTTGGAAAAAAATATCATGTGTTTCTCTGTGGAATATATTAGAATATAATTATTAAGAACAGTATAAAAATGAAAAAAGTGTTGATTTATAATATCTAATATTGTACTTATTTTTCGAACTCATCACATCCATGAAAATTTCAATGGGATTTTTTTTATGCACAATATCCACTTTGACATTTGAATAAATACAAGGACTAGAAAGATAGAATAAAAATAGTTGTTGCGCTATCCCGAAATAATTTAAAATTTACGTATAAGACACTTATCAAATAACAAAAATACAAAAAATACGTAACTACATTACCGCTACTTCTATGAAAAAATTAAATAAAAATACATTCCTTAAGACAGGCGTGATAAAATCTACTTAGATTTAACATATTAACATTACAATTTGTTACGTCTAACAATTTATGTTTTTTAGAAGTTGTGAAGTATGTATATAAGAATCAATTGTTAATATCACAAATGTAATATAAATTTAACTTTTACTTGCAGAGTTATTGCTTATAATCACTGGCTCAAAAGGGTTTGTGTGTAATACCTAATGCAGATCAAATTAAGTCAAAAGTAAACAATTTTGACTTATCATTGCTGTTTAAAAACATTGATTTGCTGCCTGTTTGTAATATATTTAATATATAATTTTGCTGGGCGGAGCGGTGCTACTGGCACTCATAGCTTGTTCGAGTGTATCTAATCGTCTGTATGCGTGCCCCCTGCTGTTTCTCCTGCGATTTGATTGTCTGCCCTCCACTATTAAGCCCAATATCTGTAAAGATAGTGACATATATTTGTATATACACCATTATTATTGCCAAAATTATAGATTTATGATCCGTTCAATGCTTAAAATTTAGAATGAGTAACTATTAGCCTTTCTGTTTTGATTATAAAAAAAATGCATGCTATATTATATTAATATACTAACCACTTTTGTTACCTTGCTCTTATTGTGATATAGAATGTATAGCAGGACAACTAAAACTATAGTTGTCAAGAAGAATGGGAAGAAATGATCGTCCTCTTCAACAAATGTGTCTTGAATTGTATTTGCATACACAATCTCTGTAAATAAAACAGGACCACATTAGATTATCATAATAATACTTGAATAATTCTACTATTTTCAATATGCTTTTTTTTTGAGAATTTATAAATCCGTGCGCATGGACTTTCATATAAAGTTTGACCCCCTTACTCCCTTATAACCCTTTTTTCCAGTTCAAAAGTAGCCTATGTTTTATCTCAGGCTCTAGACCTATTATGCCCAGAAATAAAAGATATTGTAATATTTAGATGTTTCATGTCCTCGCATGTAGTTGGTACTGAATACATATTCTATGCAAAGCATTATTACTAACTACCCACTTTGTCCAACTTATTATACATAACAAATTGAACAAGTGTCAATAGATAATAGATACTAACAATATATGACAAGACCATATGTGTACCAAATTTCATTACAATCGGTTCAGCGGTAGTGACCGTGAAATCGTAAAATGATAAAAAGTTTCAACCTTTTGGAGGTTGATTTAAAAAAAAGTAGGCTATGTCCTTATCCAGGCTCTAGACCATATGTGTACCAAATTTCATTCTAATCGGTTCAGTAGTTTTGATGTGATGGAAAGACAGACAGAGAGACAGAAATACTTTCGCATTTATAATATTAAGTATGGATTATTGTTAGTTAAACTGTATCTGTAATATTCTCTATATAATATAATTCAAATAAGTTTAAAATGAATTATAGATTTATTGCAGAGACAACAATACCAAGTGTTACGTGTTAACTCTTTATGAGTTGAAAAATTAACCAAATTTAATATTTATATTATTTGACTTAATTTAACTGTAAATGTACAATTGTAACATACAATAAAGTACTGTAGAAAAAACCTGAACCGGTCTTTTCAAGGTTATTCATTGTACTGAATAAACACAAATAAAGGTGCAAATATATTTATAATATTCCTTAGCCTAGCCTAGCCTTATGTTTTAAATGTAGTTCAATTTACCCAATGACTCATATTACAAGAAAACAACATTAAGATAATTGTAATTGTGATTGAATATTATGTGATTGTACTAACTTGATTATAGAAAGATGTTATCTACTTACAAAACCATTGATAAGATATTTCCTACAGCTCAAATCTATTTTAATATTACTAGAGTGAAAGAATTATTTAAAAAAATAAAGTGTAATTTACCTCTCTGCGGAACATCCACATTAAATGATGTTAGAGGAAGTTTGTTAATATTAGAATTCTCTTTTGATTTTTCTGCTTCAATTTTTGGATCTGCATTTAAATCATCTTCCTCCATATTTTCTTGATCAGAGAAGGCTCCTCCATCATCTGGTTCTAGTAACATAATAAGACTTTTGTGAATTATTTTAATTAACTACAGCATAGAAGAATATGAAATCTTTACTATACTTCCTGTATCTTACCTTTATTTCCATTTTTACTTAATCACTGTTTAAATGTATGAATAATTTAAGCTATACTAATATTATAAAAAAGTAGTTTGTGTTTTTGTTAAATTGTAAGGTGTTATCGTGGGATCTAATGAACTAACTGATTGTAAAAATTTTTTCACCAATAGAAAGCCACATTATTGCAGTGTCATAGGCTATATAAAAACAGGATTGTTATTTGTTAACATTAAGGCCAACAAAGTGGGCGCGGGTCCCCTAGTATAAATATATAATAGCTTACCTAAATCATTCTCAGATTCATCAAAGTTGTCTTCATGATCAAGTTTTATCTTTTGAGGATTTTCCACTGCTGGTTTTAATTGGTTTGACTGATTTTCCTTTTCAAACTCAGACTTCAACTGAGGTTCTTCTATTGGTTTTTGTACGTCACTCTTAGATGTTAATGAACCGGGAAAAGATTTTTCACTATTATCTTTGACTTCAGGTTTTTGCAATGCTGATATAGATTTTGAGGACATTTCATTGATATTTTCTTTATTGCTATCTTGTTTTACAGGTGTAGCCAACTTAGTTGTCAGTTCTGAATTCTCCTTTTCCTTTGGAAGAGATTCTATGATAGTGCTTTGAGAAGCAACTCCTTTAGGAGGCACACTTTCAGATTTCTCTTCGGGTTTTGCTGAATTTGTGGGAACAATAACGCTACTTGTTTGTGTCATTGAATTTGTGTAGCTTGAAATCATGTCAGATCCCCATTTGAAATACTTACAAAAGAAGTTCACATCATCACTAACCACATCTTCTACGGCACAAACTTGTAAACAATGTGGAGGTGTGAGCAAGTTGTCCAATTTCTTTTTAAAATTTGTTGTGACAGCCTTCCATTTCTTTGCATTTTCACAAATAGCAACAATATTTTGAGTTGCATTGATATTTTTTTCATAGCTTTCTTTTAGATCCACCTCAGCTTTTTCATATGTTTCACACAGCTGACTATTTATATCATAGAACATAAGACATTCATAGTCTTTTTTGCTATTAGAAAGCTCTAAGACATTACAGTAATCAATTTTGCTTTTAATTAGTTCAACCAAAAACATATTTTTGCAATTTTCAGACAAGTTGAGTAACTCGGTCGAAAGTGTTTGATTAGTATTTTCTATCAAAGGAAGAGCCAGGCCACAGCAAAATAAACTTACCAATAACAAAACAATCCCGTTTTGACACATTTTAAAGGTAAATTTCCGACTAAGGTACTTTTTTAATATTTATGCTTACTGCCAATATGCCTTACAGAAATAAACTAGTATCAAGGTAGAAGTGCGTATTATATGATTAGGTATACAAATTTAAAACGGTACAATATATTATGTGTGCATGCAAACCTTACAACACTCGATAGCAGTGCAACAATTAAAAAGACTTGACGTAAGACGTTTGCTGACATTGTCTATCTGACATTTTTAACAGATAATCTAATAGCTACCATTCTGTGTCATCATGGTTTCATTTAAAAGTATTAAAACCAAAACGGATTAAAGTACCAAATTTTAATTTATTCATTAAGAAATTTATGTGATTTGTAAATTAAGTAAATCCGATTAGAAAAGTTTTTTCGTGACGTCACAGAAAAAAATAAAACAACTCCGATTTCGCAGCTTGTTTATGCTGAAAATATCCGATAAAGGTAGTAATAGTAACTTTGTAAAAGTCAACTGGGAGTTGGTCTCACCAACTGAATTTCAATTCTTGGTCCCCACCAAGGAATAAATTAGGATAATGAGCAATGATATTATATTAAATAAATACCTACGTTATTACCTAAAAGCGGAATAGATATAAGCGGAAAATTTTGAAGACGCAAAAACATCCTAATTAGGACGTCTTACCTTTGTGTGTCTTAACAAGTGCAACAGAGAAAATTAACTATCTCTTTTTTGTCTTCTTGGTTTTATCATTTATGTCCTTTCTCGGTTAATTTGTATGGGTAGGCATATTATCTATTATATACTTATAAGATAGATATGGCAAATTATTATCTATTATAAAATAAGTTTTTAAGAAAAAATATTTTTTAAGTAGCTACGTCTGCGTAAATTATACATTTGGTTTTATGTTTTCGTAGACGTATAAGAATATTTTCTATATTGTTTTTCGTAACCTTATCTTAACAACACGCGCTACTATAGAGTTATAAAATGCACGTTATGTTTTAATATTTGCTTCTGTAAGTCATTATTATTATTACAAATTAACTTGTTAACTATAGGTACAAGTATGTTTATTTCAATAAATATTACAAATTAAATCGTTCATTTTAAAGTTATATGCATATACCCTTCTGCAGCCGAAAGCCTTACGACGATTTGTCCATTTTCCTGTTCTTAGCACGTTCAAACAAACAAAATCTTTAGACTTAGGTATAATAATATAATTATAGATTAGTCTTATAACACTAGCCTTATCGGTTACGACCGACAAATCTATTGCCCGTAGGTATATCCAACTAAATTAAAGCACCAAAAAAATTCAACTAGGCTAAAGATGCTATTGCACACGACGGTCCCAGCTGGGGCATGATTTACTAATAATTTACCATTCTATACTTATAGTCCGGGATACCTGGTACATTTTTCTAATTGATTACTATCAAGCCAATTTTTCGTGAGTAGCTTTATTTTGATGAGACGCCCAATAATTTCCTATACCAAACTCTCGATTGTGGTAGCTAACAGAGGTAGCAAGGTTAAGAAATGTCGATATGGTGATTCTTAAATATTTATTACTAACTGATTTTTCTTGTGTTATATCTCAAAATAATTATCTAAATTGTTTGTTTGTGTATTCACGAAAAATTAGGGATCCCGGACTATTACTTTTCACGTCACCTAAATTGTTTGTTCGTTGTTACTTATTCGTTAATTATTTATACTTATAATAATTATTAATAAGCGAAGACTTGTTTTCGAAAAATCACATCGATTTTTATTTTTTAAAAGCAAAAGTCTTAAAACATTTTTAGATAAATATTGTTAGCAGTGGCCGTATAAAACAGCCGCTGTGTGGATAGATGTTAAAGTAATGATAGCTCTTTGAAGTGGTTTGATGGCGGAAACCTCAAATTTCTGAGATAGAAATTGGAACAATTTTGCAGTGTAGGATTTGGTTTACCAACTTTTAACCCAACAGTTAATTTTTAAAATACAGTCTGGCCATCTTGATACGCGTCCTTAATTAGAAATAAAATATATGTTATTTAAGAATGAAAGCAACAAATTTATCATATTTTCAATAACGACGATAATTCTATTTATAATTAATAACTTCTTATGAAGGCTAATATATTACTCACTAGTACTTTTCAAGAGGGCATAGAAACTATATGAACTTTTCACGACCTGAAAATAAATATAGAATGAATTATGTATATAATATAGCTATTTCTATATAGTATTATTTACAAAAACCTGCCTTTTGAATAACTATATGATAAAAAAGCATAAAATCAATCGTGTGATTTCAAAGATTTAAGCATACCTACATAGGGACAGATAGAAGTAATCGATTTTGTTTCATAGTATGTAATGTACGTTTTTGATGATGGTGGGTGTGCATTGCAAATACTAATCAAAAATGAGTAAAAAATAGAAGTGTTCAAATGTGTAAAATTATAAGCTATGCTAACCGCGTACTTTATAATATCATATCTATGCGTCATATATAAAACAATGATACTAACAAAAAGTAGCATAAGAGTCGATATTGTATTTAGACATATTATTTAATTATATACTTACAGACACAAAAGTATCGTTGGACAGCGGTATGATTCGTCCAGCCATAGTGCGTATAGGTCGCTTAATTCTTTCCATAAAAATAATTATGCTTTTGAGATTTTCTCTTGGTATATCAATCCAATTCATGCCGTACGCTGCATCTCTGAGCTTAATACTCTTGTGAAAAAGACAGTAATTAGCGAATGGGAATGTGCATACTCATATTGATTTACAAAAAATAACCAGCTGCTTGTGTTATTAAATAGTAATAATTGTTTTATTTCATTCAATAACACATCTTTTAATGTATCTTTTTAATGGAACACGGGTTTTTTATATATTATGGTGGTAGTATTGGGGTATCTGTACAGGGCTACTGGTGTACTAAAGATAGCTTTAGAGAGATATGTATATAATTTAGAAATTTGGTTAAGCGTAGGTAGGTAGCAATTAGTTTTATATGCAACATGGTACTTAACTTTAACTAGCCCCGTGTCAAAGGCAAAAGCAATAACGATCGTTAGTTTTTATGTGTATGAACCAGCAATTTCAATCCAATTAAAGGAGAGGAAAGTAAACTACCTACTTCGTTTGTAACTTCACTGCCGTAGTAACAGCAAATAAAAATTTCAAATAAAATACATGTAATGTACGTAAGCATTGACAAGAATTGCAGAGACGCCACTTCAATCTGCAAAAAAATATTATTTATTCTTTTAGTTAAGGTTGAAAGTTCAATATTGGAAGAGAAAAATATGTTACATACATCTACGAGTCTGTAAACTGATGCGCAAATAATCCAGCCACCTATAAGAAACTGATAAGCCAATACATTTCCAAAAATATGTTCGATACTTTCTGTGAACCTGAAAGATAAACTAAGATTATCCTTTATTTTTTATATAAACCAACATTTTAATTAGTAAGATTCATTACTTTAATATTTCTCCGTGATGTAACAAAATGTCCTTAAAACGCCTTTGAAAGACTGAGCTGAATGTTTCATTTTTGCTAGAACTTTCGTCTTTACATAATTTCACAATAGTTGACAAATTGTAGCTGAAATTTTTTAATACTAGTTAAAGGATAGTTGGCTAAGATTGTTTCTACAACTTTGTCTAGTATTAATAATGGAATAGAGTGTAAAAATAGTACATACCACAATATAGATAATTGTGCTTTAGATTGTGCCAATAAAGTTGAGATCATAACATCCATTGTTGTATTGCTAAATGCTAGCCACGTTGTAGTTATCCAGACATACACAGCACTTATGTAATAACTAAACACGAACAAAAAGAAAGGATAAGCAAACGGTTTGTACAATTTTTAATTTCTATATAAACGTGCTTTTAATTTCATTAATAGGTACTTAACTCAGATAAATAGTAAAAAATTTTAAGGCAGTAAATATATCGGTTGAACCGATCTTTCTTTCGATATTCTAAGTCTTGCGCACCGACAAAATAAGTAGATAGATATTTTAGTTAGTTCTGAATTTAACGATATCAAACTTACTTAGGATCTTGGTTTTCATCATACGGTAACCAAATAGCAAATTCTA
>JADANM010005714.1:5442605-5490198 GCA_026213755.1 Eurema hecabe
CAAAACTATTGCAATAAATTATTAACTAGAGCTGTTGAATTGTTAAATACGTTTAACAATTTCAATTACAATAAGCGGACTGGCACAGCCATATTGTGGCCAACTAGCGACAAACTTTACATGCCGGGGTCCGGCAAATGGGAAAATACAACGATCTCACAAATACGAATTGCACTTGGCATACCTGACTGCTTTCCATTTATTACCGTTAATGTCACCCTATATTTGTAAGTCCTTTAACTAAGAAATTTACCAACATAAGGTAAAGTCAATTCAAGGAATAATGTTTATAAATTTTGCTATGATACATTTTCATTGATAGTAAAACCAGAATTAAAAAACAGTAGCTACAACTATTATAATACGCGTATAAGTAAGGATTAAATGTATCTCCATTTGAAGAGCTCCCATAGTCCTATAGTCAAACATTTGTTTAAGAAAAACCTTAACATACTGTTGTAAGAAAATCAAAAAAGAACGTTTTAAATTACCACAATTTAAATTCAAAATAAAAATCCGCCATTTATTACCATTTGTTACGTTATACCGTTTATATAATTAAAAATTATATATATATTATCATTTGAAATTACCGTCTATTTTGTAAAACGTTATCCTTTTAAAATGTGTATTGTTAATTTGATTCTCTTTTTATTCTTATTTCGTTTAGTATGTTACAATATTTTAAACATATAAATTTTATAATAAATAAAGCTCTCCATATTCCACGTGTACATTTCAAATTCAACTGTCACGAACAAAGATCGACATGACTGTTTGAAATAATAATATTAGTGTATTAATTTTCCGTTAAGCCCGAGGCGAAAACAAATGAGTGCTGTTGGTTTAAAGAATCTTTATAAGCGCATAAAGCCAGAAAAACTTGCATGCACACTAATTAGCGTTCGTTAGCTGCATCAGTCTTAATTATTTAATAAGTACCTACATCATTCTTAAATTTGAAGCAGAATTTTTATTAAATTTAATTTCAGAACTAGACTCTTTTACGTTCTTATTTAAGAAATATTGTTATACAATTGTTTTTTTTTTTAATAAATTATTTACGTCATAGATGTTATTGTTTACAAGATATCTATGAGCGGGTACTAAATAATCTTATAAGCGACGTTATATAAAGAAATTCCATAGTATCACGTTCGTAACTTCCCGCCAGCCATTAAATTAAGAACAACTGAAGTTCATTTATCTCGGTTTGTTACTTCTTGGACGATAAGGCTCGGGAACACGGCTGAAAACTTCCAAGACTTACAAGCAACTTGGGCAAAAGTTGTCGAATCACGCCGATCGTTCACAAATTTGTGAGGTACTTACACCACGTTTTAAAATAATCTATACGTCACTTCATATCTAACAATTTATACGATTTGTTGCCAAGATCTTCCATTTGTTCTTAATAATAAAGTTTTGTCATACGAAATTGTTTCTTACATCTAATAAAACTTTAATGTCTATCAAATAAAAATAACTTTTACATTTGTACATCTGACATCCATGATTACGGAGAAAGTTAGTAAATTAAATATCATATGTCATAACTGGTATCAAAAATAATTAGTTTTTGTATACAAGCAATTATTATCTAAGTCCGCAATGGATTTAATCTTCGTTAGTGCTTACTGATTTTCTATTGCACTTACGTTCATTATCAACCCTTGTTTGCTTTGGTTTTCTCGGCGTATATTTAAAGCGAAATAAACTTCTTGCATTAAGATGGTGGCGTGACCCGCCGGGTTAGTAAATTTGGCACGGTGGGTCGACATAACGTACTTGCGGCGGAATGCTTAAATATACCAATTACCTCATGGCTCGAAAGCGTTGTCTTGTTCGTGAATAGAAACTATAATTTTAACTTTGCTTCTAATTATTAACTGGCACGTACTGATTTAGAAATTTGAAAATAAAAGAGGAATTTTAATTTAAATACTATTTATTAATATGTAGTCAAAACATTAGCTGGCTGAGCATTAGGCCCCAATAGTTCAATGTCGAGAAGTTACATAATATGCTAAGTCTTGAGTTAATATCATAAGCGAGATTTAGACCTCTGAAAATTAGTAACCGACACTACAAAGACCATGCTGCGTTTATCAGAATAGGGCTAGTTCTAATCAGACTACTTCTTCACAAAAACCCAAGTGAAGTAAAAAAGTCACGTCTGAGGCATTCTGCTATACTTTGTAGTAGCACCGAATCATTTACCCAATTCCTCTACTTCATCCTATTATTTATTTAGTTCTTTGTCATTTCATCTTTTCTCCCCATTTTCATTATTTAACATTACTAATACAAAACAAATTTTAAATTATCAGATTGCGAACCAAGTATAAAAAACCTAGCTCTTGAGTTATATGATTATAATCATTATTTAACGTTACTAGTACAGAACAATTTTTAAATTTAAAACAGCAATTCAACTGTATAGCACGTTCGATGCGAAACTGTTATTGTTTCTATTATGAAGAAGTAAAGCAACATTTATTAAACTCAACAATACTACGCTGCTTGTATTTCCACTGCCTGCGGTCTTTAAGGTTCATATTTAAGCTAAAACCGCTGACATTGAAGTAGAGCCATTTACCTAACAAAACCAGGTTAGATTTGTATAAAAATAGTTTTTACGTTGAAACCTTTTAAAATACTTTGTATGAATCCACTTAGTAAAAATATTTAAATTATGTTATCATTTTTTAAACCGCAAATTTACAATTAGCGTAGGCGACGTTATTGTGCTATGATGAATGCCTAAGGTTTGTGATTAGAGTAATAATTTAATTACATTACACGCAATACCAGTTATAAAAATACTTATATATTTCCAGCTCTAATATTGACATGTTGTTTTACTTTTGAAAAAAAGTACATTTATACACACTAGCTGTCATTTGACCCCCGCTTCTTCCCATTATAACCCTTTATTCCAGATAAAAAGTAGCCTATGTTTTTTCTCAGGCTCTAGAGTCTAGACCATGTGTGTACCAAATTTCTTTACAATCGATTCAGTACTTTTGGCGTGTAAGCGTAACAGACAGACAGAAAGAGTTACTCTCGCATTTATAATATTAGTATGGATTTTTAATAAGAAATATACACATGCATTACGTAAATGGACTTTAAATTACCCAACGCTAAGGTAACTCCATCTTAAGCTTAAGATACGAATTAGGCATTTATGTGCTCACACGAATACGTGTATATGTTACAATATATCTAAGCTGATTGCATTACACGCTCGTAGAAACAAAACGCTTTGCACAACTTCGAAGAACATCCCGGCTACGTACGATAGGAGGAGAAAATTAAATTATATGTAGCAGCACAATAGAACAATGTCCGAATTAAATTCTCCGTTCGTTTTACAAATACGCCGGTTTTTATGTGCCATATCGGATTGTTATCATTTTGACTTTGTATGAAAACCTAATTTAGAATTTTTCATTTATAGAACTTCAGTCTTTTATGTCATGTTGACTTTATTAATCATCTTTAAATTAATTAGAGTCAGAGGATACGTATTCTGAATTTGTACCACTTAATTTGGTTTAACACAGCATCTATTAAAGTTTCTTGACGTCTCTTCTCTTACATATTGACAGAAAGTGTAAAATATTAGACAAAAAATTTATCGACTATTAGAAATAATGCTCGCGCAAATAGCAACTCTTTCAACAAGTTGGGATATACTAATGTATGGCTGTCTGTTACTTCCAACCTACTAAATGAATTTAGGTGAAATTTTGCATTTTTCTATCCCGGTATATTATTACGGGAGCGAAACCTATGCACGGTAAACCGCAGATCGCGGTCTATTTTAAATCCAGGAGACTAACATAGGTTTCGCATTTATATAAATACTATATGTAACAGATACATAATTTTTATGATATGTGGATTTCTATTGGACTAGTTACCGTTCTAGTTAGTAGTAGTACATTAAAATAAGTTCTTTATACACAAAATCGGAATCCATATTTCTAAAACTATGTAGGACAGAGACAGAGGGTCTTAAATTACTACCTCAAAGAAACTTACATATACTCCATTATGTAAATTCTCATTTTACTATAACTATTTATGTTTCCTAAAGATCACACCTAAGAACAAGAACATACCTAATCATTAAATTTCAACTTATCAATACACTACTCTCTTATAAAGTTTTCCTCGTATACGGAGGCAAGAAGCGGTTTATTTATATGGTCCAATATATAAAACGCTATATATACACGCTAGCAATTTAGAGTATTGACTTGGTATGGAGAAAAAACGTTCATTATCGCCTTACGCAGACAAATAAAACAATATAGCTCCCCGAGGCCCGCTCAGTTGGATATTGCGTCCCGCAAGCAAATTTGCCCAAGGCACAATAAATGCTTAGGACTGTACGTGTGAGGATACAACCCGACAACGATTATGTTTGTACATGTACGTACACAAATATATAGCCGTGGATAAAATGGAGCTAGTTATAGTCGAGACTGACCCTCATGTTGGCTTTTAGTTTGTACTATAGCACTTACATATTATATATTTTATCTAAAAGCCTAAAAGGTAAGAAAACGGATGACTGAACTTTTTCTTTATGAAGTTACTTTTTATCGACAAACCTGATGAGATGATTTCTTCTGTGTAATATCAAAGGGTTACGTGAACTCATTTATATCTATACCAATATTATAAAGAAGTAAAGTTTGTGTGTTTGTTAAATTGTAACGGGTAATCTTGGGATCTACTCAACCGATTTTAAAAATTCTTTCACGAATAGAAAGCCACATTGTTGCTGAGTGTCATAGGTTATATAATCAAGTTACAAAAATAAAAAAGGATTATTAACGTTGTGCCCAACAAAGTGGACACGGGTCAGTTAGTTCTATATAAAATAGTCAAAATTTAATTCGATGTTACTTAAAGCATGATATTTCAAAATGTTGTTATCAATAGGTGTATACGAGTAGTGTATACCTATACACCTAATATGAAAATAATATCTATATATTAAGGCTAATATAAGACTATTTAGTTATTAATTAGTGAATCCAAAGGAAATTAACAGCTTTTTAGAAATCCATTAAACTATGTGCCCATTAGCTCGAAACTTACCTTTGCAGTTAAAGAACTTTGAGAGAACAATAGAATTATATTGAAAGCAACAGAAACTTTCTTCACTTTTTCCTTTCAGGCATAATTAAGCGCCTTACTTCAAAGTAAACGGCTTTATATAATTACTTTTATTTATTTCACGGCGAAAATTTATTATTTCTTTTATAATCAATTATCGTCTGGCCTGTGTTTGACTGAAAGTCTTTAACCAACCGCCCTAAAAACTAGCATCGATAATTTTCATTTAATACTTATTTGTTTGGTCTAATTATTTCAATTTAATATAATTTCACAAAGAAAAATTACTCTGTAATTTGCCTCATCAACTTAAAAAAAATGGTACATTTACAATTGTTACCACTAATGTATACATACAACTTCTTTAATTTTTTCTCATAGATGTGATACAAAATATATTAAATTTTGACATTCGGACATTCATTTGAATATAGAATAATATTTTATTATCTCCAAAAGAAAAGTCAGGACGAACGATCAAACTTTAGTCGTAAAAGAAAAGCTCTGTTCATTTATCCACGGTTGATATATTTTTATTTTTTAGAATGAACATAAAATGTGATAATACTTGAAAAATTTAACGATGATTTCTATTAAAATTGACGAGAGACGATTCTTTGTTTTTCAATTCACTTTAATCAATTCTTAAATGCATTATTTAATCATTACCTAATTGAATCTCACATGTCTACCTATTTGTAGATAGGTACGGTAAGTACTTTTCCATTATAAGCATGTACATAAACTTTTGCTTTGACTTGGGTACAAGATGTGCATTTGATATTAGTCCTGCAAAAGAGAGCGGTTAGAGCCATTTATAATCTTAATGGCCTAACCTCCTTGCGTATAGTCTTCTACGAGTCAATATTTCACTCCATCTCTATAATATTTTAGCATAATGTTAGGAAAATAAATAAAGTTTGAAACACATTCGGCACATTCGTTTTAAAAAATCAATACTAATTTCAATAGCTAATGATAGTGTTCGTCTATTATTTTAGCTTATCTCGGAAGTACCAGCACCGGATTTTAAAACACATTTTCTTTATGATATCTGAGGAACAACTAGTGTAAAAACCTAAGTCTTTGGCTGTATTTTTATCTTATCTTTGGAACTGCAGGACTAGATTGTTAGAACATAATGTTCTTTATGATAAGTACATTCACGAGGAGAGCTAGGCTTTACATTGGTCAAAAAAATCTGTTTACATGGACGCTGTACAAACCATGAGCGAGATTAGTTTTCGGATAACTCTAAATCATAAATAACCAAGGCATATAATTCGTTCTTATTTTAAAAATCTGAACAGAACAAAGATTAGTTTAAGCACTACTTTTTTACAGAACTTCAACTAGGTATATTATATATTGATTTTCAAAAAATCTGTGTCATTTAATATAGACTGACCGGTATGATAATTAGACTATATAACAAGGGAAAGTGTAAAATATATTATGGCAATCACGAAGTATCCTTGACACTTATTTTACATACATTCAACATAATTTAATAACCTACTTTGGCTCTAAAGGCAGCGACCTTTGCAGTCACGTTTTCTGTGAATGTATAATTCGAGCTAAGTCAATCAAGTCCTCGTAGATTCTAAATATTACGTTGAATTTACTGCTCGGTACTAAAATACATGGAATGTGCAAACCTTATGTAGTATTATTATTTATTATAGTGGAACCACTTGACGTTATTCACGTCCATACTAACTGTCCATGGTTTTAGGTACTTCAATGCAACTTTTGCGGATTTTTCCAATCATTCTGCTACTCGGGTCCGACGACGAATAATAATAAAAAACGGCATAATTCTCAAAAATTATCAATAAGATTAAACGTATAATTTCAATACAAACTCGCAAAAATGAATGCGATCTCGATCAGCTTGTTTTTCGGCGTCTTTAAAATATTTCGAGATCATTCCCTCAATTTTACGAAAATGTATGAAAATATTAAAAAAACGAACTGTCAATAATATTAGTCCATTGGCAGACAAAACTAAGTGGTTTTAATTAGAAGGTTGGTTCTCAGACGGATTGAATTCGGTCGAAGTAATGTAAGGGAAGGTACAAATAGTTGATTATTGAGCTGATTTAAGCTGATTTAATTATAAGAGCACTCGGCTGTACGGTCACGCTTTGTGTTCCATATTAATTTGAGAGTATTGAATACGAGTAAAGTAGTTGGATAAAAAATATTGAAATGCAATTTAATTTCATAGTAAAAGTGTAGGTAATCTAACACAAAGCCACAAAGCGAGTAGGATACGCGCGTATGGAATGTTTACACCAAGAAACAAAATTTAATGTTTGTAATACAAATTAATTATTATTAACCTATGTGAAATCAAGGTGAAATCCTACATAATTTGAAATAAGGCAAAGGGTTAATTTCTACAAATGATTTCTGGGAAAAAAATCAAACCTATATAAATTCGCTGTGAAGTTGTAATTGAATGAAAATATTTCTATAACTTATAATTAGCAAACAAGCTTTCGTCCGACGGTTCTCCTTTATATCCTCTCAAATTTATTACTGGCCAGGACCCATTTGTTTAGCACTGTTTACTTTTATTCGGGCTTCAGATAATTAAAATCTCCTTTCACTGCACGAATTTCATAATTTCAAATATCATTCAGTGTCATCCAATTATTATAAAATATTGTCTGTTTTATGTTTCAAGTGATGTACTTTATGATAAAAAGCAACCAAATAACAATAACGTTATTACGTATGATAGTTAATTTGTGCAAAAGTAAAGGTAGCTATACTTTGATAGGGTGAAAATACGAATAACTTGTTGAACATTTGGTATACTTATGTATCACATTCAAGGAGTCAGATAAAAAAACGTCCTAAAAATATATTAAGCGTATAAAAACACCTACACACAGTACTATAAATATCTGTACCATTGACATTTAAAAATATGTCATTCATCATTTAAAGAGATTTAAATTTTTCGTAATTAAATAAAAATATTTTCTCACGTGTTTGAAGACTGTCAAGAGCTTTCATGCAAAGCAGAAAGCGCTTTGCAAGTCATGATTAGCATTTTCAAGGTTAGTTGCGAGCTTTTAAAAACCTTAAAGTTCTTAAATTCCTCTTTGCTTTAAATCGCAAATGTTTACTCACCAAAGTTTTTTTTAAGGAAAAGATGTCAAATTTAAAACTAGAACTTAGACTAAACTTAGACTTTTATTCAAATAGATGATCTAGGTATGAAAATTTTGTCCTCAAAGTTGGTATTTTATAATTATTTAGCTGATAATAATAAAAAATAATTTGCATCAAATGTTTGACAGGTTCGGTCCTTGAAGGTCAGCTGTTAATTTGTTCCATTCCGAATTTCATAACACGGAACATGCCAATTTTCCATATATGTATGTATCAGTATTACAAGTTTCAGTTTCAACAGAAACGCGCTTCGATGTTCTATTTTAAAAGTTTTAATTGAAATGATAATGTTTATTATAAATATGGAATTCTATGGAAAACCATTTTGAGCTTGAGTCAGAAATATTACTATTGACATGCGAAGCATCAACCCAAAAGTTACAGACGTAAACATAATTAAATTTGTTCAACCATAACCATAACCATACTATATAATATGTTCTCTGTAGCTATTTCCAACGAAGATGTCATTAAGATGTAGTTAAGCTTATACTTGGGCTTTGTAATGCGCAGTATTACCCGTACCTTGTTAGTCGTATTTGAGCCCTCATCCTCTACAATTTGAACACAAATAGCAAGTACTTAGCATACCGTACCAATTATAAAATCCACGAGCATGGGTTACGTCGATACTTACTTTAAATAAATTGAGGCAAACAATTGCAATTTCGCTCAATTAGGCACGAGTGTTGCATGGATATAAAATCAGCAATTTTATCAGTCGTATTAAGTGAGTGTATTGCAACTGTAAATAAAATTCATTAATTGCACCTATTTGCAGTAAGTTGCGATAATGACGTGTTATGATTTTAAGACCCAATCAGCCATTTGCTTGTTTTCGGATGTAGTATTCAATGTTAATTCAGAGTATGGCCGCGATGTAGAACGTTTAATTTCGGAGTCTAATTGGCCAATTATTTGGACCTTTAGATAATAATATAAATGTTTTAATGGAACACATAAAGTATAAAAATAAATATCTTGAATCTCGAACAATATTATATCGAACAACTGTTGTTATCAGACTTTATTAATTCCTCTAATGACGAAGAATATTTCAAGCTCTTACCAAAATACTCTATTACGTATATATTTTATTACATATTTCACAAAACTGGATTACTAGAGCGTTCGAAATGATTTTCCTCAGAACTTTAAATTGGCTTTTTAAAACTTGGCCCAGTTGGTGTTCAAAACAAAACGAAATGTGAAAATAGAAAAAGCCTTTTTCGGAAGAATCATTATAATTTCATATTTCTTTGTGAATGCGTATTTGTGCTTAATCGTATTACGAGAAAATTTACTTACAAGAGGCTTTTATTGCAGAAGTACCTCGTTTTGAAGACAGCCTTAACAATTTGACTGTATCATTAGGAAGAGAAGCAGTCTTCACTTGTGTAGTCAATGATCTGGGTTCCTACAGGGTAAGTGGTGATTACTCGATTCGAGTTTATTAGTATTATTAAAATAATTTTTTCGAAATAACAAATTTTGCAAATATGACAAATATTTTCTCTAATCTCAGTTTTTTGTATTACATGTATCATGTATCGTATTGATAAAATTACAAAATCGTAATATTTCTAACTGTATATTGATGCATGTGATTTCTGCTACCACAATTCTATACAACCCATTTGATGCCACACTATGAAAAGAATAAATAATATTTTCCCCAGGTGGCGTGGCTACGCGTGGACACGCAGACTATCCTGACAATAGCTACACACGTGATCACCAAAAACCACCGCATCGCTGTCAACCACAGCGATCGCCGGGTGTGGTTCTTGCATATACACGATGTGCGTCAGTCAGACCGCGGCTGGTACATGTGTCAGCTCAACACGGACCCGATGAAGAGCCAGACGGCGTATCTAGATGTTGTAGGTAGGTATCTTGTATACAAGGGGGCTTAAACAATCCTTACCTAGTCATTAAAAAGCACTGCAGCGAAATAAAACGAAATATATATGTATAACCTACTAAATACAAGCCTAATGAAAAGCTCTTCTTTATAGTGCTGATTGGTGAGTTATTTTTTAATTCAAAGCCACGGACCCTCCGTCCAAAAACACGGGGTTTAAGGGGTAAGTTGGGATTGGCTGTATAAACATGGCCATTACTGACAAATAGATCTGGTACATCTAAAATAGAAATAAAACCTTTTCAAGTACGACAACTGATAAAAACAAATGTTTATTTTCCGACTACTGCAAATTTTGTTGAACCGCAGTGCACGGTCGATTGACCACAATTTTATTGACATTCGTTACTCGCACTTCATTTTCACACGTTAAAATTATTATTTTTAATCCCTTGAGAACTCAGCTCTTTTCCGTGTAGCGCTTGACTTATTTAAATTTTTATAACAGATGAATAAATTTACTAGTACACTTACCATTTCCGACTACCGGCAAATTGGTTTTTACTTTGTATACTCATTCTACAGGAACTAGACTCAAGACGATGTAAAGAACAAGAAAAATAAGTAATAACAGTAGCTTAATCATTTTCTAGAATCTTTGTGCTGCTTTCAAAGTGTTCACTTTAAAACATGAAATATTTTCTAGTTTTATTTGCATTGGAGGATATCGAAAAAAATATTTATTAAATACTTTTTGCAATTCTAAAATTTTATGACATATCAAATAAATGATTATTTATTGGCATGAAAATTGCACGCGAACATCGCGCTGTTATTGTTAATTAAACTATCGCATTCATAATTTGGCCAGCGCGAACGTTTGATTTGTTTGTTCAAAACAAATAACACGAAATCGGTTAAATGAATTAACAATAAGCTGATTTTATATACCAATAATTAGGCATTCTGCAATGTTATGCTTTTTGCGTGTATCTCCTTATGGAGGTATTTTAAAAGCCCTTAAAGAAGAAGGAGATTCTATGCCAAATCACGTTAAATAAAATATTAATTTTAAATACAAATGCCACGATGAATAATAAAAGACAGATATGAGTATGAAGTATCAAAACGAGAATTCTGAACCAGTCGAAATTCGCGAATGTTCCCAATGGTTGGATCTTGAGAAATGTTATATATTATGTCAGTGTAGAATACATGTCATAAGCGCAATTCAGAATCTTACTCTACGAACAGTACCATTACTTATAGCATTATTGGTTGTAGTTCCACCAGATATCCTGGACTATCCAACGAGCAGTGACCAGGTAGCTCGAGAAGGCGCCAATGTGTCTCTCCGCTGCGCCGCGTACGGGGTGCCCACGCCCGCGGTAGTGTGGAGGAAGGAAGCCGGAGATTTGCTTCCCACGTCGAACTTCACAGACGCACTCAGTGAGCAACGTTCCAATTATTATACAATCTATTTACTGTCACAATTCTAGTACTGACGGGATGTGACTGGATTTAGAAATATTAGTTTTACGTAGAATAGCTGGTATAGATTTACCACCAACTTAAAAAGCTGATCTTGACGTTTTTCATATATTTATTTTTTACATTGATGATTAAATGATTGAACTCCTCTTTCAATTATATCATTTTCACAGTTTGAAACTACATTAAATTAATTATCGATTAACATTTGTAACCATACTACCAAAATGTATTAATTGAATCAATCATAATTTCTAAACATACAAATTTTCAATATAAAATGTACTCAGTATTATAATATAAAATATATGATTATTAAAGATTAAACGTGAATATTGCATTAATCCAACGTGAATGTGTGGCGAAGCCATAAAAATACCCAACGTTATTTAAAGCGCAAAAACAAAAAGAAAAATCTACGTAAAATCGCAGTAATTCACGAGCCACCCTTTAGCAAAAATATAAGCGGACCGAGTGGGTCCGGCGCTTACAATACCACATTTTATTACCACAAATAAAAAGTGCGATTTCTGATAAAAATAATTTGCGCGATAAAGACGAAGTTTAGGATTTATTCAACTTCTACATTTACCGCGGGTACGCACGTCATTAAGCAACTCCCAAACATTTGAGTGAAGAAAACTGAAAGGTCGTGCTTTCTCATTTCATATCTTAGATTCGCGTTTAAGATAATTGTAGCATGAAGGTTAAGTGTCTAAATTATGTCAGTGTAATATTGAGGTCAGCGGAACCTTGAGAATTTGTAAACTTGCCTTTTAGTTTAAGGTTTGAGCACAGCAATTGTTAACAACTGTCTCTATTCATTTATAGATAAATTATAATGAAATTTTCCCTTAATCCTGAAAATTAATATTGTATATTAAATGCTATTTCTGTTCAGCTATAACGCGAATGATTTCGATTTTAAAATGATTACACAAAGTGTTACAAACGCTCACTTAACATAATTATACTAAGTTAATCGAAAATCCATTTTAAATATCATAAAGCGTTTTAAAAATGTGCGTAGTTTTTAAATTCGAAAAACGTGATTGTAATTTGCATATTAGAGTTTGCTTAAAAAATAGTTTTATGTTAGTGTTTGGTAAAACATTTTTTCACGAATAGAGAATAAAAACTATAAGTGCATATAAGCGATGACGCTCGCACTATTATAATATATCTCTATTATAATAATATAGATATAACTTTAAAATGATTTTTCCTGTGCTATAATAAAAATCTACTACAAAATTTTAACTAGTATGTTATAATCGCTCCCCAGTCTCAATACCAACTCTCAACTAGACAGATTCTCTAAAGTTCTAGAAGTGTAGACAAATAGCTGAGTCACGTGTATTTCAGACGCGTCAGTGAACGGCGCGGTATTGCACCTGGTGAAAGTGTCGCGGCTGCACATGGGGGCGTACCTCTGCATCGCCAGCAATGGAGTCCCGCCCTCCGTGAGCAAACGGGTCATGCTAGTCGTGCATTGTGAGTGCTTGTACCGATAACTTGTGATAAATTGTTGCTACTAGCTTTTATCTTTAGGGTTATAACTTTAAAAGAAACGTCAGGTTTAATCACAGCTCTGGTAAATTTATTTAGTAATTTATGTACCTACATCACGTCTTCTACTTTAAATACTAGCAGTTTCATCTAGACAGCATTAATTGTAAGAACAAAATATCATACAAAAATAACAAAGCACTTAGAAATTTAATAATAATAATCAATTTATCCTTTGAATATAGAAGCATTAAAATGGTATTGATTATCGAATGGAAAACTTCAATGAACATTAGCAGAACGAAATAACCGCCTTTGTTGCTTTTCCTTTGTATCGACGAGACAACGGGCGTAATATTAAATTGAAATTAATAAATACAAATACATTATATTGTAATCGCTGGAGTTGTTACCGAGTTGTAATGATTTGTTGCAGTTCCTCCAATAATGACAATACAGAACCAATTAGTTGGGGCCAAGGAAGGCGATACTGTATATTTAGACTGCCATTCAGAAGCCTTTCCGAGGTCAATTAACTATTGGACGATTAATGATCTTATAATATCACAGAGTAAGTTATTCCATTTTTAATACTTTTTTTGTATAAAAAGGTAAACAGATGTACTAAAACACATATTAAAACTTAAATACACGTGTATATGACACGATGTTAAAACACTGATACGGTAAATTTGAAAAAAATTAAGTGACGTCAAAATAACGTCGAATTTGTTCGCGGGAATGACGTAATATAATATTACGTCATTTAACTATTTGGTGCAGTTTCGTTTTCATATAAATATCCGAATTGAAAAATAAAACCATTTTACGAATTTGTAAATGGTACTTTATAAATTAAAATATATTTCAAAAAATATGACAAGTAGCCCTAATTGTATACATTGTTATGTATTATGAAAAAGCTGAATAGCAATTAAAAATAAGCCAACGTTGAATTAACTCTTTTAACGAATTCATAAAAAATTCGCAAGTCCCAAGAAGGATAAGAAAAGTGATAACTTTGTTTTGTTTTTAAATTAGCGTCTAATCTGTAAGGGTGTTTTGATGAACGATGAAAATGTTGCTTCTAGCTGATAAAAGATTTGAAATAACTGCAGTAGAGAGAGGTTACGAAGTGGACATGAAATTGAAAATAAAGAAAGTTGGTAGAAGCACTTTTGGAACGTATAGCTGCATTTCAAAAAACTCTCTCGGAGATACGGATGGGACTATTAAACTCTATTGTAAGTACTTGTAATTTTATACTAGATGGTTTTACTCACGTAGAACATGAATCCGTTATATAATATACTAGCTGTTGCCCGCGACTCCGTCTCTTATAACCGTTTTTTTAGTTAAAAAGTAGCCTATGTTTTATCTCAGGCTCTAGACCATCTGTGTACCAAATTTCATTACAATCGGTTCAGTAGTTTTGGCGTGAAAGCGAACAGACAGACAGACAGACAGACAAAGTTACTTACGCATTTATAATATTAGTATGGAAGTATGGATTATATTTTCCATATCCTTAATTCAATGACTGGTTACTGGCTAAATAATCGTAATGTTTTCTATAGATTAAGACATGTTCCCCGTATAACGTTTCCGACTTACAAACTTAATTTTTTAAACCAAACGAAACCACGAAATTAATGAAATGACTTGTAATTTCTGATTTCAACTCCTTTTTATTAAAAGCGGAACCGAAATCAAAACAATTGAATTCATAAATTTCAATGAAATATTAAATCATTCTAATGGACAAGTCGTGTAACGCGATGCTATTGAAATTCAAAGTCGCAAATGAAGGGATTCTCAAAGCAATAACAGCTATTTACTTAAATACCATTTCTCTAAAATGTTAGGCTTTAAATTTAATTAGTTATTTTGTGCGAGTATAATCATAGCCGTCTACGCGAATCCTTACTCTTCAATTCATCATATTTCTTAGTACTATGGTCTGACTTTATTAGGAATAAAAGGTTTGCTTCCACATATTTTCTGATATAAATATTTTATTATTTATATTTTATTTTTTATTTATATAGGTATATGTAGATATCGCACAGAACGAACTCAATTTTGATGTAGTCTTACTGTACGATAGTTTGTTTAGTACCTATGGTACTTGGTTTCTTAGATTGACGTAGTAATACAATGTATGTCTAGTGTATGTGGATGTAAATCCACATACATAATTGTAAATTTGTGAAAATAAAAAAGATCTAGAAGGCTCCGGGATTAGTCCAAAATGATTGAATGTATAAAGTTTTATCGACACATCTAAATCAAATTGTCGCCGCCCAGCCGGTTCATTAGTTCTAGCGTGCAGTTAATTCTAATTCGCAATCAAATTCAATGTACGTGCTATAACAGCTAGCAATTAATATTTACAGCTCTCTCGGGGAAATTTGAAGAGATGCAGTACAATGAGATTGACTTCGAAGAAACTCCAGACGTAAGTGAATTAGAAGCGTTGAAACGCAGCGACGGAATTAGAAATAGATTTCATGTGCTACTATTGATAGTTCTACTTGCCATATCATAATGCTATTTGTATATAAATTATATTGTTACATTAAACTTTTCGATTGTGTTTTATTTATAGATTCCCTTTTGAGATGTTTCGAATTAACAACTATAATACGACCTCAAAATAATGTTTCGTATTTGATGGCTAAATACTTCGAATTCAATAGTATTGAATTAAAGTATAATTGGCCTCTATTGTAATTGATTAAGAATTTCGAGAGTAAAGCTCGACCTACGTATCGGTGAAACTTACTTTGATCCACTTACGAGCTTTGCCGGGAAGCCGATAAGAAAGCGGTTCTCTGTTAGCATTTAGTATGTACATTAGCAACGATCGCAAATTGCTAGGTTTCATGTTATTTTCGTCGACACATCTCGATCTTTTACTTTCTATTTTTGGTACAATTGAAAAAAAAGTTATGTCGTTTCTGAGACATGGTTGTAATTAATTATTAAATATAACTTTCAATATTTCTATGTATGCCTTGTATTTTATTATCTTTTATATCTCGAAATGATTATACCTATAAATATTACGTGCTACGCACACATTAATTTAAATCGCTCTTCATATAGGAACAGACATACCCAAATTGCTTATGTTTAATATTATAAAGCGATACACGCATAATTTGCTAAATGTTTTTACAAAAAAGTATGAGTTACTTCTTATTTTTGTTTGAAAAAATAATATTAGAAATATAATACATGATTTGGTGTTAGGTTTTGCCAAAAAAATCGTACCGTATTCAAGCGAGAATTAACAATATTTTAAGACTCCTTAAAAGTATGAAAATAGTAATGATAACCATTAAGCGTTACGCTTTAAAAATTACAAAGTTCAGGATATTATTATCTTTCTAGATATAATCTAATAATCTCGTGCTATAATTTAAATAATCCCAGAATTAAAATAAAACGGAGAGCGTCTAAAGCTGCATTTATAAGTGTTTAAAAACCTCTTATTCCGCAGTGGAACTTTAATGGGCCGCTTTACTTGTGCAAATTACCTTCACGTTAATTTCTTAACAAACACTTCATCCTCACTCGTCGTTGTTTTCTTTTATATTTAACTTTTGAAAGTACCTTAAACTTTTAACAGTGCTATTTAATGATGTGTTAAAACGAAAACTTCTAATGGTGCTTTGTGATGACGGTATGAGAAAAAGTTTTAATTGATGAAAATTTTCATTGCCAGCTGTGACACGCGGTTTCGTGTGTGATACTCAATTACCTTTTTAAGATATTTTTCAATAAGGAACATGGGTACTGTTAATTTTGACATCCTTTTCAATAGTAATGATTTTGCAAAAGTTGATTTGTCATCATTATAAGTAATATTTAATCGTTTAATTTTATAATTTAATCGTTTTATTTTATTATCTGTATCGACCGACCGTAAATGAGAAACGAATCAATTCGTCTCAAGTTAAATATCGCGTCATAAAAATTTCCAGGATAACCCGCCAACAGGCAAAGTTGAACACGTCAGATTGAAAAGAGGAACGCGGGACCATTTATATAAATATTGTTTCAAAGAGCTCGGAGCAGTGATATATCATGCACGGCGTGTTCTCAGCCATCTATATTTCATGTTTGTCCGGGCGAGGCCTAACACCTGCGCTCCGACTACATTCGCGGACCTGCCCCTAGAATGTAAATTTGACACGAGAGACGACCAAATGTAACACGTGAACACTGTTATCTTAGTAATAGCTGATCCTCGCGTGGTACTTGCGAATAAACCTGCCCTGAATAGAGATACTTCATCAGAATTCGTGGTGCGACGTAAACGTTACGTTCGTTATTTCTGTTTGTGCTCAATTAAGTCTCTATTGCGGTGGCCATTTTGTCCAATGTAATTTACTGGACCGTGTTAGTCACGTATTTTACGGCGTTCGCCTATCGATAAAAGAATTTTGATAAACATAATTGTAGTAATTGCCGAGACCTATTTTATATATATGCATACGAAAAACAATAATGACGATTACTCGTGTCTATTTCCTCATTGCCTTTCAAACAGTCTGTATATTTACATATAATAATTAAATATGAATATTTATTTACTTTGTACAGAGGCAATCTGAAAGGAGCTGTAAGCGAGTCCCTTGGGATTTCTTTATAAGTAACACATTAATAAATAAGTGCAAACAGGAATCCGAAATGAAATCTCTCAGAAATATTGTTTAAAAGAAAAGTCACAGCTTAAGGTTAGTCGTTATGTACATAAGACTCAGTATAAAAACCGAATTATAATACCACATAGCTCATTATCGGTGAACCCTAATGCTCTTATTAAAATAAAATATAATATTCGATTACTAAACCGTTTTCATCCTTTTAATGATCTATCCTTTATTCCTCATTTAATTTCTGTTATAATTATCGATCGTACTTTAGGGTTATATACAAGTATAAGAAGTCTTATTATCATACTATTCTTTTATCTTTATTATAATTTGCAAAGAAATATATTATGAGAAATGTATGTAACATTTTAGCTATGTACAAATGCACTCGCGCCCGGTAATTCGTTTTAAACTTGCCCACGTAGTCCCCAACCTAATTTCATGAGCCAACAGGCTAATGCACAAGGTTACTGATGTTGACATTATTTTAGGTTAGACATTATTATTATATATAATATAAATTACGTTCCACGTTGTTTGTCCGCGATTGACTCCTAAAACCGATAACTGAACCGATTTCAAATAAAATTTGCACACCGTGTGCAGTTTGATCCAACTTAAAAGATAGGAATGTAAGCTACATTAGAATATATGCGAGCAAAGCCGGGCCTGGTGGCTAGCAAAAATATATCACATATACATCTCTGAAGTACTATAAAGATCAATTGAAACGAACTTATCGTTTCTTTCTTTATGTTCTTGCTCCTTAGCATACTGACTATATTAAAAATAAATGCAATTATATAGGATATTTGAAATGTAACACAGATTTAATAAACTCTGACCGGGGACGCTTGTATTATAATATATGTTTGTATCGATGTATTTCGGTAAATCAATAAAATATTGAAGCCTTAATATTCCAGGCATTAGATTGATAAAATCTTTCGCTAGGTTAAATTAGATAAATAAGATTTTAAAACAGCTTACAAGAAGCTATTATTCTCTACGTAATTTTAATTAATATCTGCTTTTTGTAAAGGCTTTTAAAAGATGTGTTACAATAAAAAAACTGCAGACGTTTCTGTTCTTTTCAAAGGCGACTTCCATTACAAAAAGCGCTTAGAAAATATAATCAGTTTCGCGTACCAAAGCTTGTTCAGATTTTCTCAGGCAGTAAAGAACCGACAATCGCTCCCCGAGGTTCAACAGTCCCGGCACCGGATGCCTTCACTCCGGCACGACTAAAGCAATTCACTTTAAATCTGACACAGGACCACTTCGTGATCCGAAACTTTAACGGGCGATCGACTTCATACAAGTTGCATGATCTTTACAAACGTGCTTCTTAGCGACCTAAATTATATCAGAAACGTGTCCATTTAATACGATAAATACGTATTAATTACAGTGATACCTACAACCTTCTTCATGTGGTATTGAGTTTCTTTATGCGTTAATTTACAATGGGGCCTTGACATTTTAATAATGTTTAGAACTCGGACAAAAGTCACGAATTTGTTAAATCTAAAACGTGTACCAAGTACTCATCGTTTTATTATAATGCATATTTTATTAAAGATACTTTCAAAAAAGCGTTACAATAGAAAATAAAAGCAATTACAATATGTAATAGATATTATGAGTATGTCTAACAAACTATTGCACAAAACCAACAGCACTGCTTAATATAGATTAATTAAAATAAATACTAATCTTGCTATAACAATTAGGACAAAGAATAAAATCTATATTCTAGGCGCTAAGATTTCAAAAACAAAGAATGTTCTTTGTTACATAACAATAATGGGTTATGAACTTTCTTAATAGGCTAATATTAAGTACTTAGTATTAATGTATACAAACGTAAAAGCATATTCCAAATATTTATACTACACACATAACAGCATTTATAAGTATAATTATTGTAGCGTAAACTTCAATGTAACTACTTACTCTTCTGGAAACTAAAAATAGCATTCTAAGAATAAAATACAATTACCGCCTGACACATTTATTCAAACAAATATTTTAAATTGAAGAAAAATGTAAGAAGTCTCTTTCTAGGAACGCATTTCTGTTCATTATGAAGCTTCTAGAGAACAAAAATAGAAAATATGGAGTTTTATAAAGTTTTTTTCTACCTGATAATAAATATATTTCTCTATTCAGATTATCGTATACACTTAATGAGTTTAAACAATACTAATAATGTTTTTATGAAATAATCCATAAATCAAACATGGCTTAAAAGCATATTTATATATTATGGCTTGAACATAACATTGATAATGTCTCCCGGGTTCTATAAAATGACGATGAATGAGCCGGTTGAATTAAATAAATGTTGAATTTTTATACCTAACATTAATAAACATTTAGACATGCCATACAATATGTATTCGTATTTTAAGTAAACTGTCTACTTCCTTAGAATAATATAATTGCATATTAGTTGTTTGTATCTACATAAAATATTAGATACTAATGTTATAAATGTGACGGTTTGTGAGAATGTATGTTTGTTATTCTTTCACGGAAAAACGGCTGGACCGATTTAATTTAAATTTGGAAGATAAGTGGTACCATGGATTCATACATAGGATATTTATATCCCGGTATTGCTCCGGGAACAGGAACTACGCGGGTAAAACCGCGGGTAAAAACTCAGCTATCTGTAAAAAAAATATTTAAATTAATGTTAAATAGGATTTTGTTTCTTTTATAATTAAGCATAAAGCATCTCGTGTTTCAATTTAATAAATTGGTCAAAAACAATATAATATAATAACAACTAAAAGGAAAGTGTATATAGTATGTATATGGAATAGAAATACAATTAGTCAATACTTCATACACTTCCCGAGAAAACCATACACTTTATATTTATTATGTAGGTATCCTTAAAAAACACGTACAATACCTCAACACCGTATTCATTAGTTTAATTATTATAATAACACTTTTCGTCAAAAACGTATACTTCCTAACGTTTTAATGATAGTCAATCAAAAATTAAGTGCTGCTAACAAATAGGTAAGTTTTATAATTATTCATTCAGATCTGACTGCGATACCTTCTAAACTCGTTAACAGCACGATTTCAATTTAACGTGGTTGACCTGTGTTAAATAACGGGCGAACCTCCAGTTTTGTTGCTGAATGTAACGATTTCACCAATATTATTAGCCTCTTGTACTAAATTAAATTATGTCCAACACGCACGATCGTTTAGGTTCAAACTTTACTTCATTGACCTAGAACTACAGCTATTACCAAAATACCAACGCTAATGAGTAAATCAAACATAAAAAAATAAATATATTGAAGTTACCTTCTTAATGTGAATTAACAACTTTCAACTGGTTGAACAATTGATAAAGATAACTTTATTAATGAAAAATCAGAACGAATAGTTCTTACACGAACTGAATTTCTTATACATATTCAAAATTAGTACTAGTCCAATCAAGAATCGTCTAAAATCAGACGATCTTATATTATTATAAACTATAGATTTCTATGCCAACATCAGATAGCTCCACCCTTCTCCAATCTACACCTGAACCATTACGTTAATAGACAGATAGCTATTATATTATTGGATTCAGGTATCATAGTACACCGTGGTTACGGTACAGATGAGGAATCAATAACACAACTGCTTGGAGCTACAGGAACGTAATACGGGATACTGAGATTTACTCACACTTGACAGTACTCTAATTCGTAAACTTTGACTTTAGCATACTAACTCCGCGAACCCTTTCAACCTCAAGTGCTGTTAGTGTTGCCGGAGAAGTCGTTAAGCAATAATCTCACAAAGCTTTGTGTACGTTGCCATTTTTATTTCCATCTCACATTCGCCTGTAAAGTACGTCGTGTGTTGCAACACCTAACCCATTACCGTAACAATTCACCGAAAGTGGGCTTGCGGGAACATAAACGTATTTGCAAGTGCCGTTTACGAGAACCGGGCCTACATTACATCGCCCCTTGTAATACTCCCTTAACTGTTTTACAGAATTAATTAACAGATAAGATATCTTTAATCGTTATTGCTAAGATAACAATAACCATCTCAATAAATACCAAGTACCTAATACTGTAGTACCTCAAATTAGCTTTGCTTAAAAATAATATTACATAGCAATTTATCTGGGCGTTATTGAAGGATATTACGAAATATATTAATAATAAGGAACTTTTTTTAACCTACTTTAATAAGTTCGCTTATTGTGATTTCCTATTTAATTTATCCGAGGAATGAAGTAACGCAACCGAGTAAGTAAAAAATATTAAGTTTCCACAGAGTTCTGAAGACCGCGTAACTTTTAGCTTTAGCTTATGAAGTAAATTCACCTGAATGATTATGAGTTATTAAAAGTTTATATTAAAACAGAAAGTTATGTGGGTACTCGTACCGCCAGAGCACCTAAGAACGAGAGTGCAAGTCAATTTATAGTTTTACATCGACAAACAGTACTACTCCTACACTAGTGTGTCCGTTATGAAATAATGTAAAGATCTAGTTAATCTATAATAAGAAACAAAGGTTTTCGCTTTCTGTCTTTGAAACCTTTGTAGTCTAGATTTTTTAAAACATCTTTACTCATTCTGATCCGGTTTTTGATACCGAAATTCAAAAGAAAAGTATATAAGTACACGTATTATATACTAAGGAATAGTCTGAGCGGACCGCTAGTCATATTACTATTAGTCATATTATTTTAAACATTTAGTTCTAACCAGTTACAATAGAATTACCTATCTAAAATAACACTATAAACTACTAAACTAACTAATAAATAAATAACAATGGTCGTAGATCAACAATTGTTCTTTGTTGTCAAAGTTTGACAGATTTTGCCGTTAGTAAAGGCAGGTAGAGCGGTGTAGACGTTACTAGGACCTATTAATTTATCTTAAATCATATTGTAACCACCTAAAGTTTGCTATTTCAATGGATACTATTATACCACGTACCTATACACGTACCTACTGTAGTTTACTAGCTGACCCGTGCCCACTTCGTTGGGCTATGACACTCAGCAATAATGTGGCTTTCTATTGATGAACGAATTTTTAAAATCGGTTTAGTAGACCCCGAGATTACCCCTTACAATTTAACAAACACACAAACTTTACTTCCTTATAATATTAGTATAGATTATCATACGACAGACTAAAGTGATACACTCACCACAGAATTGTGCTTATTCTACTTCAATTGTTAAATTTTCTTCACGTATTTAAATTCTTTATAATCTAACAAAAGCTATCTTTATATTCTTAAAAAAAAACAAATGTTATTAACGCGTAAAAACGAAATAGCTTTAAAAAGCAAACAGAAGTTATATTCCACCAAAATAGCTTTTTGTGTTATCACTAGGCGTGTTATTAGGCGAACTTCCGCAGGCACATAATTATAGTACATGTGAAAACGAAGTTGAGTTATTAAGGTGCTATATCACCCACATGTGTACACAATACGCGCAATAAACATACCGAGATATATAGCACAGAATATGTAGGCAATTTAGATATTAATCGTACTCTAACTTCCAAGTAAACGGTTTGATTTATTTGCTTTACAAATCATCGCTTCCATCGTTATTTTAATAATCATTTTCATTAGCTAGTGGCTTGAATTCATATGATTCTGATTCATATATACTTGGATTATTATCTTTTATGTAACTTCGACCACAATCTATACATGTCAGTTAACTCTGTTAACCTTGTGAATTTCTATTTGGTCAATGTTGTATACACACTTAAGAGTACCTAGCACATGTTAATATAAGTAGTTTAATGTAATTTTACTTGTATGTATCTATTGTGTAAGCTTCTCAGTGTATCTAAATAAAGAAATAAATGTCAGTTTTAAAACATTTTACTACTGAACATTTTAAATAAATTGTTTTTTATGTCATCACCCAATAATGCAAACAACATAAAAATACTAATTATTGGTTTTATATCCTCTGTCCACCGACTGTATAACTAAGAGTGGTCTGGCCGTGAGAAAATGCACACATGACTCAAAATATCATGGACCCAATAACTCTTGGTGTTTGATGGTGAAAAATAAATAAGGACAACGCCTTAATATTTTCAAATTGTAATAAATCCTATTAAATAAAAATATATGTATTATATCAGTAGGTATATTAATTTTAAAAATCAAGAGTATATTATATTATCTATTTAAGAAGAACATTGAAACGGTTCGCAATACATAATTAATAACCATTTCATCCAAGCCAAATTTTCATCAGCCATTTCATTCAAGCGACCATACGTAAAAGGTTAAATAAAATTTAAAGATACGATAAGATACGTTGGTACACATACGTTGTTACGTTGTTTTAAATATATCGATATAAAGATAATTGCTTCAGTAGTAAATAGCAATTGAAATCCATTACTTTTTTAGTTTTTGCGTTACCCGACTTTAATCAGCTGGTAAAAGCGAAATGATTCAAAATGAGGAAAAATCTGTACAAATAAATTAAAAGCCTGTTCAAACTGTTGTGAATGTTCATTTAAATGAACGAACAAATTAAACTAATTAGGCAAAGGTAACCAATAGATACAATCGCCGAGTAAGCTACTTTTACCCATATTTAATTATTCCAACCGATATCTTTTTTTCAAAAAAGATTTCATCGAAAGAAACGTCTCTAAGCGGATTTACTCAATTAAAGCAAGGAAGGTAAGTACGACTAAAGACAAATTTATGTTCATTTTAAACGAGGGTGCTACAAAAATTATAAGTATTTATATTTTCAACTCGGTTTTGTTACGTAATTGTATAATATGATTTATTTAAGCCGATTGATTTAATAATTATAAAGAGAGCAAGCTTCTCTATAAGTTGCTAAAGGACAAATTAACAATTCAAATATACATTATACGTGCATATTACCTTAAATAGTGGAAACGTACCACTAATATTTTGGAACTTTTGAACACACTATGCTCACAAGCCGTATTGTATATGGTATACTAACAAATTCTTGTATACAAAGTGAATCACTAATTATCATCAAGTACCGTATTTATCTTTGCACAACCTGCGGCCATTTCGCAATATAAGCTTATCTTCGGAAAGTTTAGTTTTAATTTTTCGTCTCAGGAATTCCCTGCTTCCCAAAAAGAGTGTTTAAAAGACCATGTTTAGTGCAGTGCAGATGCAGTGGCATTCACAGGACTCCAATGGCCAATAAAATAGGCATCAAGAGAGCTACGTGCTGTAAGATAAGACGACTCGTACGTGATAACTTCGTTGTGTGCATTTAGCCCGAGTGAAGCGAATTAAAAACGGAGGAAAAATATTACCCGTCATTCGAGAGCACTCCACTGTGTCTTACAGTTCACTTTTAGTTTAAATAACTTCAGATTCATTTGCTCAATGTTGGATCGCAAAAAGCAAGGCATACGATTTAATAGACAACTTTTATATTGTATGTTTTCATTCCGGGAATGAAAACAAAAAATTTAAATGATGCCCGTTTCTAGTTCAGAAGTTCTTCGAGCGTTAATTTCTTATTCCTAGAACAGTTTGAAATTATTGATTAAATATAAATATAAATTTTCTTGGGAAAGTAAGAAGTGAGGCAAAGAAATAAAAATGTATAATATAGAACTTTAAAAGCCAACAGCAGTCGTGAAGCTACTAATCATAATGAAATGTTGGAGGATAATTTTTAAATACTTTTCATAATTCCGTCCCGTTGTCTCATTCACTTTATGCAGTCTTTCGCTCAGAGAACGCGTATTCCTTTGATGAGGCGTCAACTTTATAAGTAACGAGATTTTAAAACGTAGTATATATCAAAATTGAATGTCGATATCATCGAATTGCTAGGGTATGAATATAAAAAGTTTTGAGTTAATCAAATGTTTGTTTTATATCCGGAGCCCGCATACGATTCTGTAAGGTAAATGCTCTCTCGACCTACAAAGTTTGCAGCTGTCTATTCATCCGCCAATTCTCTGAGTTGAGCAATGTTTTCAACGCAAATTTCAAAATTCAATATTTATATTGAGTTACCAATACTAGCAAATAAACCGATGCATATATCCATAGAAGTTAAAATATACGGAGGAGGAATAAAAATAACGGTTTAAATTGAAATAAAGGAACCTTGACTTGATTAGTTTGACTTTGTCAACATTTAATAAATTACACTTCAACACGTTTTGTATTGTATAAATGATTGTGTGAGTTATTTTTATGTGCATTGTGTAATAATTTATTATAAGACACAGCTCTAAAGCCCATTTATAGGTGACGTATTCAAGAGCATTTGGGGCAGCTTTCTCAATAAATATCAAAATACGTGCCTTGTTTGAAAGTTTTGTACTGTCTTAAAAGCGATTAATTTTATTAATCGCTTATATTTACATGTAAAAATCTGATAACTACTCGTTTTGTCTTAATCTAAATAGTTTTTCAGATAAGGGAAAAAATGTTAGACGCTGAGCAGTAGGGTGATAAATGGTATGTGATCACCGCTAACCATGAACATTCTTAAGATTACGATCATTGCCAAAGTGTTTCTGGCCTAAAATATAGACAAAATCAAGCAGGGTTGAAAAGATATCGGCGCTCCCATTTACCAATAGCAGTTACGGCATTACATGATGATTTTGGGGTAGGTTGCACCACATCGGTGCATTTCAAATCAATAAATCGGCCCACTTTAAATCAATAAACGATTAGGTAAATACATTATAAAAAAAATGTATTGGTATGCTATAAAAACTAATTTCAAATCAATTAGTAGGAATCAAGCTAAATGTTCAAATTGTATCAAATGATTCCCTTGCGCACGTTCAAATTCTAATAGACACATAAAGATAAATGAAAGTTCCATTGGAGTCGTTGAAGCAGGATCAATGTTTATTCACGCATCTACGTTGCCAATCAAAGAGTGCGATAGTGCTGTCGAGGCAATAAACTGCCCATCACGTCGAACGCCCTTCGTGACAAAGTGTAGCTGCTACTCTATCACACCGATTAGTCGGAACTCGTACGGAGCACAGACTGCGATAGAAAATAAATAAAATTGAAGTGTAGTTTATTTGTGAAAAGAAACTACTGAACCGTTGGATTTTTTCACCTTTGTTTAGTTTCTGGATTTCGTTTTGTGATAGACGGCGAGTACAAAAAAGTTTCATGTAATAACATTTTTGAAAGTCATAATTATGTTAGTAAAAAAATGTCGAAATTCATAGTTTGAATAAGAAGTATTTAGTATCAATCCTCCACTCAGTGAATTATTTTTTTAAAGTTAATGAGCAAATTAATATTATGGAATGTAATTATAGGTATATAGTTTACTTTGTTTCTCTAGTTCCAGCTTTATTTATTTGTGTTCTCTATTCTAATACTACAAAGAAAAGGTGAAAGATCGTACTAATCGACGAATTTATATATAACACACATTTTGTTTGCTTCATGCTGTTACGTGACATAGGTAAACAAACATAAAAATTCTTAGTAACTCAGTACATACAATAATTTAGGTAGCCTAAACAAGACAGAAACATTTTTTGTACAGAATAATACATTTCCTTGTTTATTTTTTCATTTATTAAGCGACCATTATAAACACTGTATTGCATTTTACGTTTAATTTATATATTTACCAAAATAATTTTGATTTATTCGTCCTAAATGTGAAACATTGATACCATAAATACAAAAGTACGACCGACGTCAGATCCACAAGGACTTGTTGACCCTAACACTGACGTTTTGCCAGTAAAATATCAATAAACTTTTATTTTATTAGGCAGCGATACGATTCTAAATGTCTACATCACAGGGATATGAGGGTAGGAGCGATAAAGACTTTATTTTTACGACGTATAAAAAACCTATACGTAATCGATCTGAATAGAAGCTTGTCATGGTTTATTTTGAAGCGTAAATATTTCGTTCCAAGAAAACGTACGCCATTACGCCTTTAATTTTCAAAGAATACATCGTTATATAATCTAATAAACATCTAGAAAATATATTTTTAATAAAATTATTACGAATTGCCTTATAAAAATATGACGCCTGTTCGTAACTGAAACTTTGAGGAATATTCCACTAGCAAAGACCATAAAAAGAAATAATTAACCCGTAACAACTCACCATAAACTATCACGATTTACATAGCCAGATTCTTCATATTAACATATCTTAAATTACACATAAATTATTACTCAATTTACACAAATTAATCATAAATGCGATATTTATTAATTACAGCAATTTAGAGGCACGGTGTTACGTACAAAATTTATCGCTTGTGATTTACATTTATAACTTTGAAATAGCACTTAACATAGTTGCATAACTATAAAATTAAGTGAGCGTGTAATTTGAATAAGACGTGTAGAAGGAGTAATGGTAGCGGTGGTCAGGAAACGGAAAAACAGTCGGGCGCAGTATTTACGGCTTGCACGTCCGTTCACTGGGCTTCATTAACACACGCGGGCAAAAACCCCTTCAAATTTACATTCAAACTGCACTCATAATCTCTGGATAAAGAAACGAACGCGAGCTCCTTTCGCTTTTGCCATTTCAAGACAAAGAAAACTATATTAACCTACCCATCCTTTATTTAGTATAATTAATATTATACTTTTGGGTTGCCTGGAAGAATTCACTTTAAGTAGGCCGCCCTTTACACTTAAATCTAATCTGTCTGTTTATATATGTAAATAAATATATCTTAATTAAATGTTGACCGCTCGAATAGTTGTAGCACAACAGTTTTCCGCGCGAAGGGTCGTGGGTTCAATCCCCACACCATAATATATATTTGTAATTCATATTTATATTTTTCTGGAGTCTAGATGTTGCAACATTCAAAGTATGTCTATGTAATTTATCCGTTATTTTTTTGCAATAATGAAAGCTCTGCATAGATGGGAGCTGATAGCGCTGTGTTAAAATAAGTATTATTTTTTCATACAATTATATAATTATAATCTTTCTGGGAAATTTCATAGTTTATCATGTTGATCCTTTTCTTACTATTTTCTTTGAAAAATAATTATTTACCTAATACAAAATAGTTTGAGAAAAATTTTGTACGAGGGGCGAAAATATAAACGAACGGCTTTAATTGTTGTTGTTGATATCTTGTCTTGTAAAGAATCTTAAGCAAATTATTCGCGGGCTAGTTTGTAAGTAATTTGTTGTTAGATGTACGATGTGGGAGGTAAGTGGCAGAAGGGTTGTGGTAAGTGAGACGGGCGTTCGTGATTACGGACATTTATCTTGTAGCGGGCTAATTAGGTAGTGCGAGGTGCTCGCCTGGAGGCTAAGGCTCGTAGATATAAAAATAGGGTTTTAACTTTTAATATTCTTTAGTACTTATAGAATAATAATCTATATCTATATAATTCAAAGGTGACTGACATAATGATCTATCAACGCACAGCTCAAACCACTGGACGGATTGGGCTGAAATTTGCAGTGCAGGTAGATGTAATAACGTAGGCATCCGAAATTCCCGCGGGAACGGGATTTAGCGGGAAAAAACATTTGTATGAAAAAAATTAGGAAAAAAAGATTATAAGAGAGGGAAGGGGGGGTCAAAGTTTATATAAAAGTCCACGCGGGCGGAGTCGCGGGCAACAGCTAGTATACCTATAATCGGTTAATTCTGCAGTGCTCTAGTGATAATCTCTGGGTCTACGAAACTGATCTTAAATTATTTTACTATAGTAAATTCTTTTATCGAGATACTTTTTCTTAACTCGAGAGTAGGTATGCTATTTCTGGACTACAAAAAATATGGGGGGAGATTTTTATACCAAAAAATAAAAGTTATGTTTATGTATTTATTTAATCTCAAATAAGCTGAAAGTAAACTCAATTCTAATTTGTCTACTACTAAAAAATCTTTAATAAAATCAATTTTGAAGTATGTGGATACTTAAAAATAGTAATAATATTTTCTTTCTTTGCGCCGCTGTGTCATATTCAGTAGAGCGCCACAACGTGCTCAAAGTTACAATGTATTATATGCAGTGTTTACTTTGCTAACATATGAATATGTTACGTACAGTGTACACTCAACACTTAATCTGATACAACCACATCGTTTTCTCTATGGAAACAAAAGCCAAAGCTCAACTAGACCAATATTCATTATTTTAATAGCAATAAGTAATAACATTGCGTTGGACTTCACATGCGTGTAATTTCAAAGGAAGGACATACTTGTTAATTAAATTTCAATTAAAAATACTGTTACATTCATATTTTTCAAAATAAAAAATTATTACGGGAAAATTCAATGTAAAACTTACGATATATATATTGCTAATAATATACTATATTCCTAACTTAATAATATAAATCAGAAAGTAGGGATTTTTTGCTATGCTATCACACAAAAACTACTGAACCGATCATCCTGAAATTGTTTATGTACACATACTCTTTATTTAATTGATTAAATGTGAATGAAGCTGCGGATAAAACCTAGTAATACATAAAACGAAACCATACGAAAGAACCTAGACGTTTCAAGATGTCAATTGCGCCGCTGTAAATTGCTGCTACTTTAGAAAGGTCGGATTTCAAAATGGCTATAATAGAAAATAATAGTGTCATTGAAGTAAATGTCAATCGGTGATCTTTAATGATAGGGGTTGTCCCTGTTGAACCGAGTCAATATGGTGCTTTTAGTGATTTATGATTTTACAGGGAAAGGTTATATCCTATGTTTAAACTATGATGTATAGAATTATTTTAAATACCGTGATTGGATATTCAAAAGGTCTAGTAATGTGTGAAGGGCAAAATATGTGCTATGGAAACAATAATAATAATAATAAAATATCTTTATTGTCAAAAAGAAATACACTTTAGAACTAAAGATGAAAATTACAGCAAAAAGTGTTTTGACAATTGACGGCCTTATCACTATAAGTGAACAATCAAGGGGTTTTAGTTGGTTTGAGTAGGTTATGTACCTACCGGGAGAGTTAGGTATGCGTGAGCATCTCTTAACGGTAAAACAAAACACACAAGGACAAAATGATACAGAGCGGTCTTCAGGTTATACAATAACATCACTAACCTATATTATTGTTTATATTAACATTCTTTTTTTGTACTTTTATAAAAGAACAAATAAATGAGCCGCTTCTTTTGTTTATAAATTGCTTTCCGGATCGGTGATACCTACCTATCGATCATGGTTTTGTACTACTATACGATTCAGTAGTGTGATTTATATATCTTTAAAGAATGCATTACATATATTTAACTTTGACTTTAAAACAGTTCTTTTCTAAGACAATAAGAGTTCGATTTATTTTCTTTTAAAATAAATATTAATAAGTACAGATGACACTGGATGGTTTTATCAATCGAAAGTACCCCCTTTTCATCAAAATCTTTTCTCGTGCTCAACTCAAAAGTAAAAATGAAAACTCAATTTCGAGCACGTTCACAAAAGGCAAGTCACCTTTCAGAATTGCCTAATTATCTTAGTAAGGGCTTTACACGAAGGTTCAAATGGACATAAAATAGAACACGCGAGCCTCACTGATTACAATAATATATGGCAGGACTGTAGGCCCATTCAATCTCGATACTATATTTTAATTTAGAAAGGTTGCTTTGTTTAATAAAACAAAAGAACATGTTGATTTACGAAATTCTAATTAGATAATATTAATACGTTGCGGTGATAAGATTTTTGTTAAATTTATTTCTAGATGATACATTTCTTTTTGAAAATTTAACCGCGATTAACCCGACAGTATAAGCTAATATACAAACTTTATATCCCCTTAACAACACCTTGAAATCGTGATATCCAGCTTTGATAAACAGTAGCCTATATCGTTTCACAAACTCTGGATTATAAACAAAATCGATTCTGTAGTTTTGGTCTTAATAATATAGAAAATTCTTTGCTACTAATTAAAAGTAGCTGAGTTTGTTTGTTAAAAGGTCATCCCTAAACTACCATTTGAATCTCAAATAATTTAGCAGCTATGTCTAAAGCTAGTATTAAGCTAAAGTTCAGAGAAAGCCTAACACAAGTGTCACATACAGCCAGCAGTTAATAAATTAACTGAATTTAAGACACGGCTAGTGAATACAATCCTAACTATGTTTATTTACTTAAATGTGTGTTCTAGGATCCATGTAGAACCTCAATAGAGCTGAGTGAAGACTTCAAAATAAGTTTTGAAACTACGCTTTGCATGTTAATCTCGATTAAATTTCAGCTGATTTAATGAAATAGAGTCAAATATTCAGTTCATTAATTTATTTTTGGCTTATTGTACCCAAGCTGAACGTACGACATAAAAAATGTATGGCACATTACTTCCTTTAAACTCGAAAGACTTAAGTATCTTATTTTTTTAAACTATTCTCGTTTAATTTTTTTGTTTTTCAAGACAAGTCCCGTGTTCAATAAAAAATAATACTTTTTAAGAGCTAATATCCTATTATAGAACAATATAATTTCCCTAATCAGTATAATAAATTAATTAAATATTAAATAAGTCACGTACCTATGAGATATATTAAATTATCTTGGCGGGAAGAATATGAATTATGTACATTGCCCGAATCACATAGCCTCAGGTTAGTTAAACTACCCACAAACAGTACCCTTATTTATGACATTAGAAACTCATACTGACTTCGTTTTCATGTCTCATAGTTATTTGAACCCTAAAAAAATAGCTAGCTTTACTTCAAGAGTTTTTAACTTGATCGTTAATTCTTAAACTTTGTCTTTAAAATACTCTTTAAAAGTTTTAAAGTTTATTATAATAGTTGCTATTCGCCCGCAGCTTAATCTGCGTTAGACTCTCGACTATACGAGCATTCATAATAATATATTTATGCGGAAAATAATACCATGAAAGCCAAGGAATAGTTGAATTCAATTACGGAATCTACAGAATAATAATTATTATCATACACTACTAAGGCGTTGTGTATAAAATAAGATATGTCTTTACTAATTAGAAACGGGATTAATTATTAATTATAATCTCCTGACGTCCTAACACTACATATATGATATGAGATTTAACGTTCACAAACATTTTACTTTATATAACTTCTGAATGAATACGCTAAAGGGCAGTGCTTTGTAAATATACGACAAAAATGAATATAAGCAGAAAGAGCTTGCGATAATGGAGATGAAAAGCGGGAATATAATGTTATTAAAACGATTGCGAAAGTACTGAAGTTGTCACAGCTCAGTCCAGTGCATAATGGCAAAGATAATGATGTCAAGAAGCGGAAGAAGCAATTACGATCTCGACCCGTCTGCAATCACGTCATGATATTTCTACAACACAGCTTCAAGGCAATTTTGAGATTATGCCGTCAGACGTTGAAAGGAGCTTGGCGGTTGTCCGGAATTAGTACTTTTATAATATAAAATTGCGTCAAACAAAATCGGTAAGCGGTGCTATACCACTGTCTTTGAATTAAAAAGGATTAAAGCTAACAAGCGCATTTATCTATACTATTGCATACAGGAGACATTTTTGATAATGCGCGTACGAAGCCGGGGTGGACTGCTAGTTGTTTTATAATTGCAGTATTATAATAGCCCACAACCGTTTTACGGTTATACAAGCCTGTTTTTGTGTCTTGCTAGTAGATCTTATTATATTCTCTAAGCATATTATTCGTCGTCGTAAAAACTGTCATATGATATTCATATCGACTAGTAAGTAGCTAGTAAGTCACTCTTGCCGTATTACTTCCATGACAAAAACTGCAACATGTCCCACGTCAAAGTCTACGAGATAAATCGCAGTTGCACTGAAATTGCACCCTATTCTAGCGAAACTCATAAAGAAAAAACGAGATATATGAAACGTGCTCCATGCTTTGTAATGGTGGAGCATTTCGTATAAATAACGAACTACGCATGAGACCTTATATTAAAAGCCTATCCAATTTCCCTATATAAATTTCTAAATACACTATAGCTTGTTTTCATATTTACTATACCTATAAACTACAGTCTATATTAAAATGGTTACAATATTATAATAACAGTTATACAATCAATATTAATCCTATTATAAAATACAATGCAAAGTTAATTGCTTACAACGAACAGGAAGTAATCGGGTTACAATATTAAATTTAATTGTTAGCGAAAGTTATTTTCGAATTATACGTTATAAACAGTTATGAGGTCAAATTGTCACTTGACGCATAAGTACTTATTATGAAACCTCTCAGCGTGTCGCATCTTCGCGAATAAAGGACGATTTAAGATCCCAAGTAATTTGTATTATTTCGCTTGATGTTCCGCTTAATTATTCGCAACATTTAGACAGCCAGGTGCGACGAATCTGTATTTGGGCTAAAAATATATTCACCAAGAGACTTGCGTTATTCGGGATTATCATTCAACAGCTGCGCTCGACAAATTCACGATTCCGGATTATATTTTAATTTTGCCATTAACTTGATAAATAATACCTATAACAGCGAATGAATTACAGACGCGAAACTTGAATACGTAGAATAAAAGTTTAAAACGGTTGCGGAAACATTAAACTGGAGAAGTGCCAAGATATCGATGAGCAGAATGCTCGTCATAATATAAAACTATCATTTTTTAAATTTAAAACCTTTCACGAGAAAAGCTAGACTATAATTAACCATTCAATGGCTATTAATTTTATACATTTAAACATTTTTAATGGAATCCTATTAAAAGATATTACCTACTTTGAAAGTTTGCGAAACTGTAATTCTAATTCTTCATACAATTCAATATAATATCTTTATTCCATTCGGGTCAATTTCTGACATAAATAACATATAATATTAAAATAAATAATCCCTTCACGAATCCTAAAGAACTATAATAATAGACCAATACCGTCATAAATGCACGACGTATAGAGGCAAAGCAATTTGAAAAAAGTACTTACAAAGAAACACTAGATGCATTCAGCTATAATTGCAAATATGACTTCCGCACAATAGGCGTCCTCAAATATAGCGAGGCCTGGCCAGTATCGTCATTGTTTCCAGCGGGTCAAATAAAAAATGTTTTTAAAGCTTTTGTTTGTTGGATATATATAACGAACGTTCTTGATCGCGAATCGAGGTATATGCGTGTATGGCCGGTAACGTGTCGTCGGGCATAGCGATCTCTAACAAAGCGTTGCCATCGCCATTCGCCAAACAAAAACGTGATTTAAGAGCATAAGGAATGAAGGTGTACCTGTACCCTGTAATTATGAGGGTATGACAATAATGCATTGTTTTGTCTGTTATTTGATTTTTGGTATACCAGCAGTGCCCATTCATATTCTTGCTATATTAATATTTCCATTTCATTGTTCGGAATCATTACAACGTCTGCGCTTTTATAAGGCGAAAATCGTAATTACGAGTACTGTTTCTTTGCCTTATCGAAACAAATGGCAGTTTTAGAAATAGACGTTCTTAATTAATTGAGGCTATTGTCGGGCATTTTAAGAGTAATTTAACAACTCCGTAGTATTTACTCGAACTGGAGAATATAGTCGCTTGTTAATTAATTAAATTTGGATATGTAATTTGAAAATGTTATACAACGTTTATAAAATAAACCATATTAAAACAAGAAAATAAGTTGGTCTCATTTGTCAGGAATGTTTAAAAATACTTAATACTTTTATGTTTAATTTTATAAAAATAGTTATTAAAGTTTAGTGAAATCAAGACGGAGAGACCAAAATTTAAACCTAAATTTATGTTATTTTAAGTAAGTAAACTAAAATTCTTTTATCTATTTCACAATTCTGCGTGTTAATTTCAGTCAATTAACTCGAAAAGAATTTACGGTTAGATCTTTAGCAGACAGTGCTTGTTTCAGACCATATCACCGTTCCAGATCATTTACCTTACCTCTTTTTACGGCTAAACAAACGTATGTTTTGTTTTGCTTTTCACTAAGGCTTTTATACGAAGAAAGACGGTAAATCGATTTGTAAACTGTAATTTATATAAGTTTTACTTCATATTATTGGTATATTATATGGATAAAATTCGACACACAAAGATCAGAGAGGTATCGAAAGCTGCTGATGCTCTTACAGTATCCCTATCACAGAAATGGAAGTGGGCCGGACATGTATCCCGAATGCAAGACCAGAGATGGACAAAAAGGATAACAACATGGAAAGGCCCCGACGGGAAGAGAAAACAAGGCAGGCCATATGCTAGATGGGACGATGATATAATAAAAATAGTTGGACAAAACTGGCTTCAGATAGCCCAATCTAGGGGAGACTGGAAATCTTTGGAGGAGGCCTTCACCCGACAAGGGATCCCTGCAGATACAAGTTAAAAAAAAAACAAGTTAAAAAAAAAAAAATAAATAAATAAATAATAATATATTTATTATATAGCATAATTTCATTTGTTAACAAAATTGTATTTAGTATAAACATAACTCTTGTACTGTATTGGAATTAAAGGCTTTTTTTATTTTTTATTTATTTTTTTTTTTGTTTATTGGTATATAAAATAAAGGTATTATAAAATATATGAGAAGGACTTACCTCACTCACTCACATCGAGGGCTTCGTATTAATAATAATTAATTAATATAGTAGGTTTTCTACGTATACACCCTTACCAACCCGCTGACATACTATTGATGTCTATAATAAATCTTTTTAAAAATGCATTTAGTTGTACAATTTTTAAATTAATCATATAAACTTTTTTTACAACTTAAAAGTGTGCTCAAGTCATGGCCATAATTTTTACTTGTATATAAGGGGTCTTGATAGACATATATAATAAAAAACAAGCAGATAGAAAAACAATCAAGTGACGTCATAAGGTTCTCTCTTAATCATCGCTTAAGAGAAACCCAAAACAATTAATTTTCATCGAATTACGTTGACATTGACATCGAACGCAACACGGCAATTGTCAAACAATATTTATAAACCATCGAGCAATATTTCACAATATTCCTCCCATCCGCGCGAAATCAAAGCCTAAATAATGAATAGGCGATATGGCGAGTGAATAAACACTTTATTGTTTGTAATCCCTCTACGTTTCATTTCGCAAAACATTTTTCATGAACATGAAATTGACGGAACTCGCACAATACGCTCGATGTACACTTTTCAAGTATTTTAACTGAGGAAATTCTAGTACCTACGTCGTATTTTTACTGACGTGAATGCAACAGCTCTTTTCAAATGAAAACCGCATGTAAATATCATAATAGGCGTGAGATATACAAGCAGTTTATTTCACTAAATTATGCAATTTCGTTTTTGAAATTGCATGAAATTCTGATTTATGCTAATTAAAACGTTCAAAGTGACCAAAGCCTCGGATTTTCATATTTTACGCGCTGTGTTTGAGTTGAGAACGCATGTTATTGGATTAAACAACAATACTACTAACCTTTTATGTAATTTAACAAAGTTTGATGCGAAGGCAAATTTTATTGCGTTACCGTTGTCGGTAAGCAATAAATAACATTACGAGCAAAAGGAATATTACAAAGATTTGTCAACAAAACGTTCACTTAATGATTCCGGATCTTTTCCGTTTCTATTTATATTTCCGTCTGTTCCCTTTTACGTATTTTGTTTCACTCGCCGTAAAAGGATTTTAGAAAAAGGATTTTTACGCTCCTCCGAGCACGTTTAGTTGGAAGTAAGTATAAGTGCGTGCAAAAGAGACAACTCGGGCCGGCCGTACGCGCCATCGGACGACATGAAACTATTACAAGTTTCATTTCTCTAATAAACAAACTTCTCAGTACCGTTATCAACATTTGTGTCACTAACAGACAGACAATGTCCTTTCAAAGGATGTCGTTCACGAAACAAGCAAGAAACTAATAGATTCCGGAACAGTATGTGTTAACAGCCGGCACTCCATTTGATTTAAGATAGTAATTGCGACCTTTATCTAAAGGGTCCCGGAAATTGTTAAAGATTTTTTCTTGCTTTTATTCGCGCGTGCCTTTGTCTCTTCTTTTGTGTACGATTTCGTTTTATCGTACTGAATTAATTTCACGGCAACTCGGTCGCTAGTGTTTCTTTTGTTTAAAGGTGGGAAGTGTCAGTTAAGGATATATTTGACCCGTTAGCACGTTGCGACGATTTTGAAGCCAGCCATTTATTTGCTTGTCTCAATAGACGGCAAGCCTCGTATTTCAGATTTAATCAAGTCTGACAGGGTGATTAACGTCGGCGGTTCGAATTCGTGGATGTATCAATGGGGCGAGCTAGCGCCCTCATTTAAACATCATTAGTATACTGATTTAAATAATTACTACTTTATCGATAGTTCTCGTTATTTAGCATAAATTCCGCTCAATTATAAACCTTGAGCGGAATAAGGTATATAGGTTCTATATAACAATACTTTACACTATATATAGGTAAATACTTTTTTTTTATAATATGAAGAGGGGAGACGAGCTGGACGCACTCCTGATGGTAAAAGTAACGCCAGCCAATGCAGTGCCAACCCAGAACTATGCTATAAAGCCCAACTCCGGGCAGGGGTGCACTACACCGACGCTCCCCACTTTGAGTCATTAGATGTTAAGACTCATTAGCCCAGTAATTTTGCTGGCTACAGTGCCCTTCAGACCGGAGCACAGTGAAATTTTCACATCACTGTTCAGGCGGTAGAATCTGGAAAGGTCTGGCACTGTGGGGGTACCCACCCAGGCGGTCTCCTGCGAAAGAGACCTACCCCCGGTTAAAATTGAAGACTTGAATAATAACATGGAACCCTTTTGTAAAGTACATAAAAAAGAAACAGGAAAAGTGTTTATCGTAATATAATTTCATTTAACTGAAGAAACACATAATTTATACTAACAATTTTCCAAATTACAGATAATATGCAAATAATGACCTCGTATGCATATCTGTATGTAATATTTAGGAATATCGATAGGAGATCCCAATCTCAACTGACTTACGAGCCAAACTTGCACCAATGTGGCTTGCTTCTGAGTTTCTGACACTTAGCAGTAATTAGCTCCTAATTTATGGTACACACCTACATAACCTAACCATCTCGCCATCTAAATCATAGTTACAATCCTCCACAAAGCGAACAACGGATAATAAATGGACCAGATTTAACCTTAAATTAAGTCTTAACGTATTATATATTTTAGACAACCTCCACAAAATAGATTTGATGATTATTTTAATTAAACTAAATTTTCTGTTTATCCTTATCTTCGGTTTTAATAGGACATATTGAATATATATTATATGCATTCTCTGTATGTTCGATCTCCCGGACCTGACCTAGGTCAAGTCGGCCTTATACTCAGAAATGCCCTCAGCGAAACCCTATAGACTAAATCGAACGTAATGAAATGTAAATGTAATATCTAATGTCTATTTTTATACCTGTAGTTTATGGAATAATAAAATCCTAGTGTTCGAATAACGTACTGATTGTATTCATTTTCAACATGAATTGCATAAATGGAGATACAGAAATGTACGAGTATTAAAGTTAAATTGGTGTGATTAGGCAAAGTGCTCACCTGGTAACTTGAATTTTCCACTCAAAACAATCCATAAAAATGTCCTCTATTTAATCCAATGCGTCATCAAAAAAGCCACAAAGTTTAAATTTCCGTCGCAAAAATGTTAGTGAAAAGTAACTCCATTACCGTAATGGAAAACACTGGGCTCTCACGTAGCTGGATTTTTTTATTTCCAGCATACTATTGCCGCACTGCAGTTACATATATGTACATGTATCAAAGCTCTTTCATTTGGATACTCCTCTATCTGCGAACCAGGAAAATCGACCCCCATTAACATTAAACTCAACCACAATAGATGAATCGAACCTTTGATGCGAGTATCATAAATGCTAGATGAAGTAGTAATTGGAAATGTACGCTCACTCCGTTGATAGGTTTTTTAATTAAACGCTAGTTTACCGTTAAAACTTAGTTAATTATGCCGATATATGAATCACTTTTATAAGCGCATTAAAAATGAAATTCTACGTAATATTGATTAGCTATTAAAAAGGTATCGCGGTATGAGGCCATCTGAAGATTTATTAAATAGGAACGCTGAACGGAACTGCTGATAGGATCGCTTTTATCAAGCAATATCGAAAACGTAACGAAATACAGTCACAATTTTTGATTCCAATACCTATTTTATTTGTTTATGAATTTTAAAGAACAACGCCCACCCAATAGCTGACCAATACGCAGTGATCTGACGGCGCGGGCGTAGCGGAAGAAACCGTGTAGTACCGCAACCCATCTTTCAACAGAATAGCGGAACAACATTTGGTGTTAGTCGATTTGAGTCCCATGTAACAGGAGGTACCTGTGCAAAATACTATTGCCTAAGTCTACTTGCCGATACACACATATATGTTATTAGTAATATCCATAGCTATTGTTTTATGAACCATACATTGTCGTGACACACAATATGAACATTCTTCTTGTCAAATAATATCGCGACCCCTTGAATTCTATATATTATATTATTTGTGACTTACGTAATAACAATATTGTTCTCATATATTATTCATTCTTTAGATGTAAACGGAATATAAGCATCAAATAGTATAGAATATAATTTTGCAAAAGATTATGAAAAAAAATATAGCATAAGTCTTAAAATTCGTTATTAATCAGAAATGCATAGCAATAAGCAGAGCATATATGAACTGAGCTTAACATAAGCTTACCACACACCACTTTGGCCTCTAACATCAAGTATAAATGACTCATTAAAGTGCTGATGCTGATGTTGAAAAGCTCAAATTTCGTAATAAATCGATGTCACTCAAGTAGCCAGTTCGATGACAAAATTTACGTTAAAACAGAAGCCGGTAAAAGTTAATCACTCTTTAATATTTGAAGCTTCCTTTATCGTAAATGGAAGTGAATTTTTCGAAACATTTCCTTTGTTCATAAATTTTCAGAATAGATTTATCGATCATCAATAGCGCCGTTTGCTTTGTTCCCATCCCATACAGAAACAATTAATTTTCGTTGTTTTGTATTTTTCTCGCTCCAAAGAAAAATATTTAGTCGTCTAGAAAATTGAAGAACGCTTATATTTTTATCTTCAAAGATTCCATTTTAAAAATAAGCAGGAAATATTTGATAAAAAGTTATATACATAAAACTAAGTGTATTTTGTTAGGTTCCATATTTTTTAATTAATTAAATAACCATACACATAGATAAACATTAAAAACTATACATCAACAGCTGTAAGAGTAGCACATTCTTAATTGAATTTTCATTTTCCTTTTACGTATTAGAAGCAACGGCCATACCATACAGCTGATACGTACTTAGGCAAAACAATTACTCAAAGAGTTCGCCATTAGCAAATTGCGGTTTCGGACGAGATTATGAGAAAGGATGATACTTGCGTCCGATGCATATCCTACGTGGTATATTTTCATTGAAAAATTTTGTAACAGAAAATACTTTGAAAAATATCTTGGGGTGCTTCATGATGAGAGCGTTTTTGTTTTGATGGGCGGCGATGACCACTTACCATCAGGTGGCTCACCTGCTCGTTTGCCCCCTATGTTATTAAAAAAACCATCAAATATCCACCATAACTTAATGTAAATGAACTTAGAATGTTTAATAAGCACGCCTTAACAGTTACATCTATATGACTAAAAATTACTTACAAATGTCAGTTTATCACATTCCAAACGATTTAATACTAATTATACAATATAAATACTAATTTATACAATTACATTAAGCTCGTGTAATCGAATGCGTATGTACATTACCAGGAAAACACATTGTTCTTGATTTCACGTCTATATATGATAGAATATTCATCATGCTCGAAATCTATCTTTACTTACTAAAATTAAAGATGAACAACCGTTACTTATTACTTATATATATCATAAAGAAAATAATGATATTGGATAATTTGTATTCAAGCTGAATATACGCCGTTATTAAGACGCTGTAATGACTCTGTTGTTTTACTTATTACCATCATGAAGCAAACAATCCTCGGCATCACTAAAACTACTTCGACATGACACTGCGACATATACTTATAAAAATATGTTGCATGATACTTTTAATTTGGCGTTGCCATGGTAACGAAAATAACACAGATAAAACCATAGGGCGTGAATAGCTTTGTATCTTTAAAATATTTTGCATCCTTATATGAAAAACAAGCAAGCTCTACATTATAACACAACTTAAAATGCATAAACATACCACTTCACACGCCGTTAAAAGTAAATTATTAGAAGGGTTTATGCTCGCAACGCATCTGTGCGGAGTATATTCAAGACTATAATAAAACTAAAACACTGGCCACATGAGAATATTGTAGAAAATTATGTTCTAGAGTACTTCGGGGTAAATTACTATTTCTTATTGCAGCAGGCAGCGGTTGTTACGAATGCTTTTTTTAAATATTTCACGTTTATTTTTATTTTATATATTTGTTGTATTGAATATTTAGAACTTACAGCATACAGATAGTAATTAAATAAGTGACGGGAGTTCAAATTGTGTTGGGCATGAAGAGTTTTCCATGGAAAATTCTCCATCAATGTTTTTCTTTTATAATCCGCATTATACAGTAAGCTGTTACTATGGACATTTAGCTGTTACTTCCTGGTTTTTTAAATATTAATTTGCTCGAGTTTTATTGCCTTTAAACCAAAATATCCGCTGACTATTGGAGACTAAAAATCTGTGTTCAGAAGCTTTTAGATGTTAAGTATAAAATCAAGAATTAGATGTATATTTCCACTACTTAATTCTATTCACTTTTGTCAAGATCAAAAAATACTAAAACTCTATAAAATATTAATAAACAAATTGTTAAGAACACGAAAACGCTCGTTTTAATTACATTTTGTTTCCATTACGCCGTGGTTTTTATTCATGGCCGGATGTTTCGTTGTTTGCTTTGCCCCTGCACTGAATCGCAGTGAACGTGCAATTTCCCATGATTGAGGATTGTTTAAACTTGTTATACCGAGTTGATTAATTGGGTGCACTTCGATTACGCGCTACGCTTCACGTTACTAACATTTGACGGAGGTATTTTAGTTTTTCGAGCACACACTTTTTATATGAAGGAGCATGGTATACGTGGAACTATTTTTTGCAAATACCAGATTTCGCAATGAATACTAGTAGGTCCTACCGACTCGTAAACATAGTAGTTAATTTGTAAAGTTTTATAGTTTTTAAATAAAAGCATACCAAAATTTAATATCGGTATAAATAACTTTATATTATTATCTTTTTGGTAATTTATTTTTTATACCTATATTGTATGACGAATATCTGTGTATCTTTTTACTTGCTTTGTTCCTTGTAATAATTAAATATAAAGTGCTCTTGAACGGTTTATAAGTTTTATTTGCCTACTGCTACTGACAAACCTATCGCCTTATATTTTAATTTATTACATATAATAACATTACCGCTTACAACATATCCATAACCATATTTGACAGTCACCACAGAGTATAAAGTTTCTCGACGTCGCATAAGAGTTCCCGTATACAATAACACATTAAATCGATATCAACTAAGAGCTTAACAAGTTTGACAGACGCGCTGAAATCTCATCAATAAATCACTGGTTTCACTGCATTTTATCTGTCACTTGTCTCCTCGGGTCTTACAAACGATAAGGAGTTCTTACTAAGTGTCGTTAGTTCTCGAAAAACAGGCACATTAGACAGAAATGATGGAAATGTTCGTCGCTCTTGGATTACCGAGCTCACAATTTGAATACGTCTTCACTACTTTTAGTAAAGTCGTAAAAAGTGCAATCCTTTAATTACTTTGATAGTTGTTTCAAGTTGTGAAGCAAAAGAACTTTGTAAAATTTTTAAATTTATATAATATGATGAAGGTAGTACGTATTGCTACGTTAATGCTGGTCATATTGTGAATGACGCAAAAAATTGTTAGTTTTGAAAATAATCTTGAGCAATATAACTAAAGGTACCATCGCACTAAAATGAACTAGAACTAACACTCCACACACACCACACCACAGGACATTTAATTGTTGTTTTGAACACGAAACTTAATTATATTATTTCACACCATCACTTTAAAAACGTGCCTTAATGACAAACATAGAAAACGGTTGCGAATTTACTAACCTTTCGATGAAAACATTAAAAATCAATCTCTTGATGCAAAACTCAATCTTATAAATATTTCTTTCAAGCTGTTTTCCAACTTAGTAGTCTGATAATATTTCCTTATATTTAAATTCCAATTACATTAAAATTGCAATGTTTTAGTTAGACTGCAAGTGCACAGTAAAACTTCAATTGTTCAATGCTTCGTATCGGAAAATCCTTTGAAAGCTGAGTTTCTTTCTATAAGAGGAACGTTAAATGCGAAAAAGATATCCTTGTTAAACTTTTTAAGTAAAAAAGACTGTGTTTACTTTGCATACGTTGTTCAGGGCTTATAAGGTAGGTATACAGTATTATTTTAAAGAAATGCATCGTATTGCAAAAAATAAAGTCTAGTTTTCTTGAGGTTTAGAACAAGTTATTCGTATAACCTCTCTTAATGCACTACTAACTAAAAACACAAATGGTTGTAACAAAATACTTGCCTCTAACTACTTCTATAATACCCTCTTGAGCTATTTTAAATAGTTTAATTTAGTACTTAACACAAAATAAAAATAAAGCATCCACTCATAAAATTATAAAATATTTTTGAAGCTTTTTTAATTTAAAGAGTCGAGAGGACATTAAATGGATAAGCACTTGTCCCCTGACTGACCTTTCGTTCATTAACACAACAGTAAAATGCTTGAAGAATGTAAAAATAAATAATTGAAGGTACAGTGAGCAAGTCACGTAGTAGGTAGGTACCTAACTCTGCCTATGCAAATATATTTCATTCGCGTATTTTGATATGAAGTTTCCGAATTAATTTGCTAAATAATGTAGAAAACACGAGATTTCAACTTAGCATTATAACTTTGCTTGTTAAATGTTAATTGTTCCCAAGTGAAACTTTTATTGTTTGACGTGTTATAAATGTCCTATATAAATCTACGTTTAACATTCTTGAAGGAATTAGAGTTTAAAACAAATTGAATAACATAATTCTAACACGCGTTTGTAAACAACTAACTTATTAAATGTGTTTTATATACTCTCCAATTTTCTTATTAATAATATTAATAAGAAAATAAGTGAAGATGCTTTCATAGTAGTAACTGATTCACAAGCAAATTAAGAAACAAAATTATTATGCACAAAGATTTAAATTTGGATAACAATACTTTTTATTTCGACATTGCTACGCCAACAGAAATAAATAGACCTGGTAAAATGATCTAATATATATTTTTTACATAATTAGTTTATATCCAACATTGAAAAATAAAACAAAAATGCAGAGCCGATGGAAGTATGATATTAAAATTATATTAATATTACACAAATGAAAAGCTTAAAAAGATTATTGAAATAATCAATCTTTCAATAATGTAAAAGAATCATCCAAATAAAAACTTATAATAAATTATTTTCTTACGATAAAGCATTTTTTTAGAAAATAAAACAACACTTGGCTGGGTTTAGACCCGCATCTTTCTTCATCTAGCTCAATTAATTTTAACGAGTTTTTCATAAACTGCTTTGTAAAAAGTATCTTCACTATCTAACAATAATTTCAGGGTAGGTTACAGTTTTACCTGCATAGTAAGTGTTCACGTCTTTATTTTATTTTTTTAAGTTTGATATTCTTCCAATATTTACAAAATTATCTTTCCTTTGTTAAAAGAAACGTACAATCGATTAAATAAGTAGATTATAAAATTACCCATACATTTTTACAAACGTATTACCTTCAAGTAAATTTGCTTCTGTATAATATTAGTATTTATAGATATGATATGATTCGCATTATAAAGCAAATATAATGCGAATCATATCATATCTATAGCAATACGGATTTTCTCATCAGCCATTACTTCGGGCCTGGTCATCATGGACTAATGTCGCACTTGTTAGTCAAGTGATAATTTATCAATGTTATATATAACATCAAAAGTCACTCCCGTCGTCATTATGATAATATCCTTGAGTGCTATATGTCTGTCAAAGCTTTGAAAATATTCACTGTATAATTATTTCTTTATAACTTGTGTGACAAAATTCTGAAAACATAAAATATATAAGAATAAGCCGAACTATGGAGTTAAATCTCAATTAAATATTATACGGGTTTACCAACCTATACCCAATTAAATAATTTATTAATTTTACTCAAAGAATCCTTAAAACTACAGAAATCAATTAAATTTAGGTGTAAAAGGCGGCCTCATCTTTTGAAGTGATTTCTTCTTCGACAACAACCCAAAAATGTTACCTGAGACTATGTGTTTCTCTTTGTCACTTTCTCTCTGTCTATTATTATAACTGTGTGTGTTTTCATACTAATACTTGGAAACACGAGCTTATTATTGTAACCAGTCGACGTCACCTAGGTGACCTAACGCTACGCTATTGGAAGCTCGTATATGCAACCAGTCCTAAATAAACGCCAACGCCGACACAGCACATGTATGACAAAGAGGCTTAACCGATTAACCAGTTCGGACACTTGTATTCAAAGACGAATATGCTGTACCAAATATGGTATGATAATTAATTGCATTCAGTACGCACGAGTCATCAATATATTAAAAGATTGGTGTTGTTATGATACCATACCATACGTAGTCTAGATAACACGTACACTGATTGTTATTTAAGTATAAATCAATACATTTTTATGAGTATTTTCAAGTAAACAATAATACCGACAAAAGCTTTTAAATCAGAAGTTATCGAAGCCTATAATACAATAAGTATTGTAATTAAATTGAGAAGAAGAATTTTAATATAGCCAAACCATGAAAACGCATTACTTTCGTAGGAAATGGAATGTCATCGATTTATTTTAACCGCCTGGATTGTTCCGAGCCATTAACTTTTTCAATCTCAAGGGTGAGCATAAAGTGGTATTGATAAAAGAATTATAATTCTATGTAATGATATTCACACTTTGTAATATGAGCGTGGAGCTTTTACTTCTTTCCATTAATTCTCGGAACCTATACACTTAAGAGGCAAGAACTACAGTGAATAGTTTCAATGTATTGAGAAGGGTCGCGAAAACAGTTTAAGTAGAAAGGATAAGTGTGTTTTCGTAGCATGTGTAGAGAAACCCGACACCCATTCCACTATTTATTTGTGATGGTGCGATAAGCATTTTCTCTTTCAATACCATCAAAGAAACTGGCCGACTATTCACAGCTCCGTCCGACAAAATGTACTCTATAAAAGGAATGAGGATATTGCCATACACTCGCTCACAATCCATACCTTAAATAAAGTGTATAAACAGCTATAATGTTTATATAAGGTTGAGTTGACGTTGAATCTTAAGTTCATTTCTGTTTTTTCTATTGAAAGATCCTGAAACATAATCTGCGCTCACTTAGACTTGATGAAGCTCATCAAATCTCTTGTCGGCATGGCAACACGAAACTCCGAATATTCCGGTCGGTTTACTCAAATAAAAGTTTACTTAATTCGTTGGCTGAAATTCCAAGTTATCATTATTTTCTATGACTTGCTTTATAGAGCGTTGACTGAACTTCAATGTCGCCTACGATCAAAAAAACAAAATATTTTT
>JADANM010005714.1:5497183-5509726 GCA_026213755.1 Eurema hecabe
AAGAAGAAAATTAAAAATTAGAGTTTTGAATATTCTTTTTTATGTAAGCTTACCTACAAGGTTTTTTGATGTAAGGGTTAGACCGTTATCCATGTGCGTAAAAATTTGACCCCAATAAGTTAATATTCCTTTATTAGTATTTTTTTTCTTTGCAGCTCTTTTTAGATGTTATAAGCTAATAATGATAAGTATCAAGTAAGTTTGTAACATATACAGCTTATAAATGATAACTATGTACTTTAGAGCATGTTAACTTTGCGTTGTAAACTAGTATATAGTAATACCCTATTCGCATTTACCATGAATGGTTTTACAACAAATCTAATAGCTCTTAGCTCGTAACCAAATTGGATAGCTCTAATTAAATGCAATTACAATAGACAACTTCGCTCTCGACAATTACATGCAAGCATTCACAATCATTCACAACCATTATCATATATTTGACGTTCATTATTGTGACACATAATTTATAAGCCCCGCCGATAATAATAATCAATCAGTACAATACACAAACATACTGAAAAATAAGCAATCCTAAAAGTTTACAAGAGTAATTCAACGTAAATTAAAAATCTTTTCTGCGGGTAATTTTTGCGGGAAAAAACATTGATCTGGCATTTCAGAGAGTCATTGTTATCGTCGAGGAACTTAATGAAATAAATACTGAGGTACCTATTGAATAAAAGTTTGGAACAGTTGACTGACGGTCACGGGACAATACAGCGTCGACAAAGACCGCTCTAACGATCTCGAATTTATCCTGACTTCCCGCTAATACCCCTATTCAACAACCCTTTGTTTTTAGGCTTTGATAAAAACCCTCTGCACCACCTCGGGGATCCTAATTTTTATCTTACACTAGACCGAAAGCAAAATACTTTTTAACAAAGGCAGTCACAATAGAAACTAATTTGTTCTTTTCGAATGGTTTTTGGCTCTTAGGTTCGTGATTTTTTTTAAAGAGATATCGCTACTTATGTAGGGGTAAAAGTAATTCGTTTTATCTTTATTTAATTCTCAAAGATCAAGCTTTCAATTAAATTTAACGTACAAATATTTAACCAAAGTAGTAGATTGTGAAAAAAAACAAAATTATCAACAATCTCTTAAGAAATAGGCGTCACAGAGCGATGAATGTTATTAAACAAAAGGAAAATCTTTTAACGTTTCGAAGTAAAAATTTTTGATATAAAATTGTGCTACAAATTATCAGACTCATTCAATTATTTTTATCACACTTTGGGTTTGTTAATGTAGTGAAAAGGTTGATACTGATTTAATATAAAATTTGTATGTCTTTGGAAAAAAGGTCAACAATATTTTATATCATTGCTTTACTATACTTAATATTCTGAGGTAAGCGACTCCAAAAGTATCCTGTAAGTACACATTCAACAATGCATAGCATTTTGATACTCATCTATTTCTTTTGCCTAATTGATGTTCCTCGTGCTTAGAAAATTACTTAATTATTGAGAAGATTAGTAATTTTGAATGTGTTAACCTTTGCGGTCGACTTTACACTTAAAGTGAGCTGTGTTTATCTCGTCGGATTATATAATACTTACATATTAGATAACACAAGGTTGCTTTAGAAAATCACAACCACAAAATATTTGAAGCATAAATTGACATCGATGTAAAACAAAATGTTCTTTAGATGAAGTTTCGCTAACGTTACGGTGAGGTTGTATCTTAAACTTAACACTTACTGAATTCTACAGAACCGTGTCTCGAGAACTGTGCAAACTTCATAAATGGAAACTAGAATTTAGGTACAGGGTCTTTTCTGTATGCTTTTCAATGAGAAGCTTAATTAATTATACCTATATAGAACAATTTCTTGTAAGTAATACCTTGTAAGTGAATGTTGTTCTTGTAAATTCACACTCCTAATCTATTATATTTCATAGTAGTAAGAGTGAATGTAATATTCACTTTGTTATAAATGAAGCTTTTTAAATCTTTTAATACTTCACCGACAATGGAAAAAAGCGGTAGATAAAATATCAGCCGTCACTAATATTTCCTATTATACATGAAATAACTGATTATACTTAGTAATTGATACATCCTGAGGGATGAAATTAATATCTAATCACAGATATCAAAAACATCGTATATACTTATAATGCCTTTCTTCCTTTAACGTACAAATGCAATTCGGTAAAGGAACAATTTAATAACCAAAACCTTTTCGCGTACTGAAGTCTATCTGCTGATCATCGTCGAGTGTCTTTGAAGCGTTTATTGAATATTTTTTGAGGAGAATTAAATCGCGGCCGGTCGCTTTAACGGAGCAAACGTTCATTAATCGCTCGCTTCGCAATAAGTATTCATTTCTTCGCAGCCGACGAGAGAAGCTTGCAATGAAAATCTGATTGTGCTTTCTTCGTTTTATGAATATCTATCGAGCTAGCTATCGATTTCATTTCACTTGGAACATTCTTTTATTACTGATTTAATAATGTGTACACTAAGACCAATTTTGGTCAACTTATATTTAATTTTTGTATCTTCTTCCGTTATAAGCTCTACAGATCTTATACATACTTTCTTAACAAGATAAAATCTGAATTAAAAATATTATATGGAAGTGTTTAAAATATTGCCTTAGAACATCAATACACTATACACCACGTAATTGTTCGTTAACAATAAGCATGGCTGGGTATCTCTGCTGGGTAAACTGTATTGCTATTGTACATTGTCTTGATAAACCATTTTACATAGACAGGGAATCTTCTTAAACAAGTGTGAAGTCTTTTCAATTTTAACTAAAGGTAAAACAAATGACGATTGCTTAATAATACAAATTCATAGAAACGTATAATTGATGATAATACAAGTAATTATTATTAAAAAAACAAAATACCCGACTGCACACTAAAAAAAGAGTAATTATGTCTTTATCCCGTGGGACTTTTAGGATAAAATGTATCCTATGACACTCCCGTAATCAAGACAAATCTAACGATACCTCATACATCAAAATCCATCAAGCCGTTTAGGCTACAGGAGGTCACAAAGGAACAGACATACATACTTACATACACTCGAAAAACATTACCCTCTTTGGCAGTCGGGTAAAAATTAAATGGAAGCCACCTATTTTCTTTATTTATAATGCCTGACAACTAAACACGAAAACAACTAATTAGCATTTTAATAAGTGTTGTATAAATCAACAATGGAGGCTCTTTCTCAATAAGTTCAGGAAACAAATTGGAATAAAGGAAAAGCTCTCGGCTTTTGCAATTACGTTTAGAATTAGAAATGTGTTTTAGATAGAGTAATATTCTCTTAGTGGCCTGTTTTACGGAATACTAAGTGACTATTTCTTGTACCGCATTACTTAGAGGGTCTCCTAGACCTACTTTTATGGCAGAAAAGATTCGTGCCGCAATACATTTTAATTACCTTTAATATAACTTTATCACCTTAAGTAGGTAGATATATTTTATTATCTCCCCAGTATTTGTATAAAATACTTCAAGAATTAATTTTTTTCTAGTTAAGTTTTTGTAGGTAAATGCTAAGGTATATACTGTAGGCTTTTGGAAACTCATATCTTGAAAACAGCCTTCAAGTCTTCGTTACAGCATTTTATTATTACTAAAATAAAATCTTCATTTTAAAGCTAAATTATAACTGCATATGTGTCAACACAATTTAAAGGATGTCTATTGTCTATAACTGGAGTCATAATTTAATCTATTTCTACTGGGCTAATAGCCTCAAAATAATTGTTTAAAATCCATTATAATATACTTACTTATATTTTTTAATTTATTAGCTATGTGGATTTGTTACTGTTTGACCTACCATACAGATACTTTTGGAACAGCTATACTGATTGCAATAGTTCTTCCAAAATAGATATATATTTATACATATATAAAATGTATTGTTCGAAAGTTTTCGATTAACTACACAAACCCAAGTTCATCTTCAAAAATTATATCCGTCTAAATGTCAATGTGGTTAAAAGCAATTTTATTCAATAATATATTATAACAGCGTCGATGATCACTACAATGTTTTTATTTATCTTTCAAATGAGACTGAATTTTAGTAAGGGTGGCTTATCACCGTTGCGACGATGCGACAATGCGAAATATGTATTAGTAGACATGTAAAAATTCATTACATACACAATATTAACCATAGTACATACTTATGTACTATGGTTACTATTTAAAATAAATTAATTATTATTAATTTATTTATTTATTCTTTATTTATTAAAATGGTTATTGCTTCGAATATTTTTTTAACAAGGTATATTGTAACACCTTTGAATTCCTATGATATTATTAATAAAACATTTATTTACCATAAATTACACTTAAATTTCTACAGCTAATGTCACCCGCACCATTATTATGAATCTTTTGATTCGATGTTATATAATTGTAATGTACAAGTATTGATGATGTCAAGTTCCCAAAAAAAATGTTTCTAGTCACTTACATTTTCAAATAAATTACGGCCAACGTTGTAAACGTTACCATTTCCTACGTATTTTGTTATAAAAAAGTATATAGCTCTTAAATACTCAACTAGCAAACGATTAGCTTCAAACAACTATAATATAAAGATTATACAAATCCGTAAGCAGGCGAGGATGGGACGTGCGATTATAGTAATAACTTAGGCCAACCAAATAACATAAAATTTATCCATACCTTATTTTTGTGCGCTGAAATCATTTTTTTTCTTTATTTATAGGTATATTGTTATAATATACTTATCAAATCCGTCAATAATTGACAATAAAATAGACATACAGGCAATTCTAGAACCTTCTCCTTTTATGTTGTCGTTTAAAAAAGTGTTCCTCACAGCAGCGGCAAAACGATAAAAAAGAGATAAATGATAAAGCTAACAAGAAAAAAGAGAGATAGTTTTGTCAGTTGAAAGCACCGGTAACCAATCACCTTAAGGTAAGACATCCTAATTAGGATGTTTTTGCGTCTTAATTTTGCGCTTATAACATAACTAATATAATATCATTGGCTGTAGCTATTAAATATTGGCTACAAAGTTGAAACTACAAACAACTTGAGGTGTTATTCATGCAACTCGCAATAAAAGATTAGTTCAAAACAGTCGTAATATTGAGATTTTAGTAAATCCGTAAAACGGTGGGTGAGAAAGGTAAGTGCGGTGATGTGATAACAAAATAACTTCGTCTACGAAAGGACTTATGGTGATTATAAATGGAAATTCAAAGTTGAACCAGAGTCAAGAGGCAATTCCGGAGTAGTTTTCGCTTTGACATTAATTCAGCCAGCTATACGGGCCGTTTGTTTTTGAATAAACGTCTGAACTGTAAACGAGACTGACGATTATTAAATAATATCAAGTTTTGTGGACGATGTTTACACTTTGCATTGTTTCAATTTCAAAGTCCGTTGCTAAATTCCATTTCGTAATTAACTAAAGATTTTGTTTTGATATGATATAACTATTACGGAACGAAATTTGATAGCTTGTAAGTATCATCAATGTTGCAACAAGTTTGACTCATAGCAATTGTTTAGACAGTAGGTATTTCAAAAAACTATCTACAGTTCGTTATTAAATTACATAGGTATTTAACAAATATTTTATTTATTAGAACTTATTTTAATTATTTACTGTTACAGCTTTATATGTAGGTATATTTCTCAAATCCTTTTAGCGATCACCCCTTGCACCATAACCTGAATAAAATATTCGCTCAGAAATGGGCGACTTTAAAAGGGGTTGTAGATATTCTGCTTTTTGTAATTAACATACCGCTGATGTAACCTTTTTCTTTTCGATTTACAAGGGACCGGTTGTGATTAATTCTCTATACTTTCATCAAGTCTTGCCAAGGGCAACGTGAAAAATTTAAATAATATTATTTATTTATCTGTATTTTATTATACATTATCTAACTATGAATTAAATGTTTGAAAGTAGTCAATAAACTATTATATCGATTGCTTTGATATATGGGGTAAATGGAATTGGAATTCAATTCAAAATTGTTACATATAAATAGTGCATAATTTATTCTGAAATTCTTACCGACTGTTATTAGATCTTTACATTTACTTAACAAACAATCTTTTATGAGGAGTAATTTTAAGGACTATTTAAAAAAATCATTCGTTAAGAAAATATAGTGGTTTTTTTTTTCAAAAAAACCCTTTACAACATCAGAATTTACGAATATCAATTCTCCTATTGAATGAAAATTGCATTTAATACAAAATATGGGAAAGAAATGTAAATATATTAGTTACATAGATCCTAAGTAATTGCAATTCCCATTTCATTTCTCATTTACCGTCAGGCCAGAGCACAAGCGATAGCCCTCAAACCGCATCCATTTGGTGATTAAGTTCACAATCTTCTATGAAGATACACGACTCATAAAGGATTTTCAACCATTTGCGACCTATATTCTCTTATGATTCTTAAAAAAATGTAAAAGGAGTTTTCTCAAGGGACCAAATTATAAGCAGCATTTCCAATGATAATCATCAACGGATTAACTTTAAAACAAATCAAACAATTGCTCAGAGCAGAACGTCTTAAGTAATCTGAAAGATATTTTTTCCATTCTTCCGCAAATCGTAATGAAATAATTTTAGTATTCGTTAACTTTTGAAGGTTGTTGTTCGCATTTATCTAGTCCTTTGATGCTACATTGCTACTTTTAAGTCTTTATGATCTGTCTGCGTCCTATTATTTCAGTACTTAAAGTACTGTCGCTGTTGTTTGGCCTAAGTAATACGTAATTACAGTATAAGTATCAGCAACGATTCAACTCTAAAATAATGCAACTTAAAAGTTGTTAGACAATTATCTACTTACATAAATATTATTGATAACGTCTACAATTTAAGTATTTTTATATCTATTTTGTTCCAAATTCTAACTATGTAGTACTTAATTAGCTGTAGGTACATCTTGATTTAATTATTACTTCCATACAAAAGTAACGTGTAGATGAACTGGTTTTTTTATTTGCTTTTATAAATAATTTGACACATTCGACTATGATGGAACGTAACAACAACACCAATATAATATTAATTATGTTAACCTACATTTTTCCAAATGAGGATTATATACCTAATTAATTGTTAATTAAAAAAGGGGCCACCAAAATACCACTATTACTTGAAGCATTTTAAGCCGTCACCGGTAATACTTATAGCCAATCTATAACTAAATTATAGAACATAAAAGAAAATAGGAAAAAGTTTCGGTCATTGTATAAAGTCGATCCTAATGGGTATTCGCTGCGATCTAGCCAATTGCTCGGTCTTAACACTTTCTGGGGTATAAATCGCGATTAATTGAAAGAAAGTTTTCATTTGCAATGTGGTTATTTTAGCTTATATTTTGGAAGCTAGAAAAAGCTAGTTTATGCTGTTAGATAAATATTGAATATTGATATGATGCAAATAAGTAGATACATGTTACGTTAGTGACCAAAGACTACATGGGTAGGTACACCAGGTTTCCTTAATATAATAAGTTAACAAGTTTTAATGAAATTATCAACAAAAGTTCTAACACCATGTACGAGCATACATCAAAGATGTCTATCATCAAAGACAGTTTATTATAATTATACCCAGTCTATCAATGGCTAAGTTTGTTCTCTAAGTAACTTTGAGCAATGCATATAGTTATCTAACGTGCAAGACAGGCGTTTACATAGATATATGTAACAAGATATTATGTAATCTATACTAATATAGTACTATAGGTACTAATATTGTAAAGAGGCAAAGTTTGTGATAATGTTTGAGGAGATAAAGTCTGGTGTTCCACAGTTTAAAACGATTTCTTTACAGAGAAGTTTATCGAAAAAGCGGTATCGTAATCATATAAGTATTACACCGAAATTTAATTTTGCAAACAATGACGTATTAACTATTCCTTTTTAGATTAACTAAGCTGCTGCAAATCTACAAAAGAATGTAATGATTGAAAGAAAGAAAGAAAATAAATGTTATTCTAAGTAGATTTGAATCAAATACCTTCAGAAAGTCTACATGATGCCTACCACCGGTTCGGGAACTAACCCGGCGAGAAGAACCGGCGTAAGAAACTCGCACGGGTCCCACACTTTTTACCAAAAAAGGGGGAAAAAATCATCTTTTAAAATATACAAAATTTACAATTCTGTAACTTAACATAAGTATATATTCAATACATCATTATAAGTCATATAATAATTGATTAAAATTATATAATTATATCTATCATATTACGAGTTTTGATGAAACACTATAATAAGTATTGAGATTTAATCACGCCTTCTCAATAGTAGAAAGGATTATATGGATGAAAAAACACTCGAGAATAGCAATGGGCCGAGTCGAGTCTTTGTTCTTCTAATTCCGAGTTTCTTTCATGCGGCATTCAGTCAGCTCTTAAATTATGAATTTATTTCACAACTTTATACTTTCCTGCTCTTCTTTGTGCTGCATACAATGAAAATTATTATCAATTGGAAAACTTTCCGTTCCCACAACTTCTTGAAATCCTAGCTTTTATTATAAATACTACGTTCTTATTGCGGTTTCAAATTAACAAATAACAAAAAATTCTAGTGTACTATTTTTGCTATTGTTATGAAACTATCGTAATAAGAAACCACAAGTTTAAAGTTTTGTTAGGTCTATATCATATGGTAGTAAAAAGACAAATAAATGCTATAAACAATTACCTATTTTATAACTTGTTACCTAACTAAAACCTTTATTCTAAAACGATAGCCTTGGAAACTTTATGAGCTTAAACGTAATAAGCAGTAAAATATAACAACACTAAGAGGTTCAATTAGTATCGCTGTAAAACACTGCGAAACAACATTCTATTCACATAATGTGTTGTTTAAAGTTGTCCCAGTAGCGACAATACACCGGAATGTCGACGATATAATCTAACACCGGGTTTGCAAGAAAGTTTTAAGTGCGAAAAGTCTTAGAATTTGATGTGTTGAATGAATCTAGAAAGCTGTAATGCAAAAGTTGTAATTTGATTTGCAAATGCTATAAGCGGTTTTCACTTGAGGAAACGAGTTTATGGTCTATGGTTCTCAAGTTTTTGTATTATATTACATAACTCTCATCCCGTGGTTTTCCTTTCGTAAATAACTTTGCGGACATATGTTATGTACCTATATGTTATTTTTAACTTATAAATGGCATAGTTATTCTTGTTAAATACATACCTACACATAAGACATAGCAACACCCAGAGAGACAAACAGAAACAGCAACGGGATTGAATCAACAACCCCAAGTGTAGATGGCTGTTACCAACGCAGACAAACCAACCAATCGTCTATAATAAGTAGAATAACTCAGTAGTGATAAAATAACGAACATAGGTACCACACAGTTTCAAACTACTCTACGTTTGCAGTTATTGTAGATTTACATAAACATCGCTCCCGCTTTAAACTTTCTAAATATAGAATCAGCTCTGCTAAAAGGAATTCATAGACTAATAGTTCAAACCGGAATGAGTTTTCACGATAGTCTGTAGTTTGAAATGTTGCCAGGTATCTACTTCGATTGTGTGTAATAACGTCGCACGTTAATGGATTGCACAGAGCACAACTGAAACGATCTAAAATCTAGATGACGTCAAATCTACTACACAAATTGTAGCTGACACCTATTGATCTATTAATTGTAGTATTGAATTTATTAAGTATATTTTAAGTCTTTGTTTTTTAGATAACATGTGTGATCGCACTTGTAATAGCACTATTCCCATATCCCATAATATGCACAATTTATTCAAAATATACTTCCCGTTTAATACTGTTATTATTATTTTTTTTATTTATATTTCGGTATAGTAATATGTAAACAAGTAGTTGAGATATCTACTTATCTACTACGCTACATATTACAGACTAGCTTTGCCAGCGACTTCGCCCGCGTAGAAAAGTGACTTTGGACAGCATGTTTTAAAATGCCTAACCCTAAACGTTCAGCAAGTTCAACGTGATTCTTTAAATTGCCATAACTTTTTTTATTTTTCAACCGATTGACATGAATCAAACACTAAATGTTAAGTGAAGCTTACCACAATATATAATTGAAAACCCCATCTAGATAGGATGAGCCGTTTCTGAGATTATCGTGCACAAACAAACAGACAAACAGACAAAAGTTCCAAAAATCATTGTTTTGGATTCTATTGCGTTAATAAAGGTCTCCTATAATATTTTTTCTCATATATCTTCCATGTACAGACAGCGACTCGGTACATTTTTATTATATGTATAGATCTATTGATTGATGATGAAACTTATCCGTTTTATAGATATTAAATATTTGGTATTAAATCCGTGACTTTCACCGATGAAATCAACTTCGCCGATATAGTGTTCATTGCTAACTAAATAACATTAATTTAATATTCATATATAATCAGAGTACGTAGTTGATAACTTGATACGCATATCTGTGCTCTGAATACAAATGCCCCTAAATCTAGTGAATTTTACGAAGATATCACGTTCGCCAACTATAATTGATAAAGGAGGACGGTGCGGCTAAAGATATACATAGGTACCTGCCTACCTATGAAATGTGAATCTAACACTAAGCTAACGATAACATTTATCCAATATAATATTCAAACAGAGATATCTAGATCTCTAAGCTGAACTGTAGTTAGGGTATTTCAAAATAATTGGTCAACGTTCACAGACAATTAATAAAATCAATAGATTATCAAAATAACTGGTACCTATAGGGGCGAATCGCATATCTTGAAACAAATTATCGTGTTTAAATCTTATTTTACAAAATCATTTTGATTACATGCCCACGATAAGAGACTATTACCTAAGTTATTTAAACGCTATAAACAGAAGATATCTAAATAAGTTTTAATTAAATATAAATTATTCCATATTGCATTAGAGTTTATCCTCAAGAAATCCCACTTGACGCAACCTACTAGAAGCAATATCTGTAAAAAGTTAATGAGTTAAAAAAACTCATTAAGAAATTCCGCTTGAAACCGATCAGAGCCAAGGTACCCAATTTCGTTTTATTGTTATTAGACATTAAAGCCACGTTATCTTTCCCTATATCTAAACGATGCAAATGCGAGTTTTAACTGCATTTTGTTTAAACTCTTTCCTAATCAGCTCATGCACAAGTTAACATTCCTAAAAAGCTTGTAGGAAGTTTAATTTTAATTCTATTATTTTATTTTGTGCCTTTCCATGTATGAGTTTTTGGAATATGTATCAGTGTCAACTCTTTCACACAAAGTATATTTTGTTACTAGGTAGTAGAGGAATAAGCATTTTAATTAATAAATTAATTATCGCTTAAGTTTACATTATTATACTAAAATAATTGATACCTACTATAAACTGAATCTTGAAAGATGTCCGCATAAAAATGTATTACGTACGCGGTCTTACCTCAGGCGGTCCGATATTTCCATTTCAAGATTTCAACTTCTCGGGCCTAAAACAGTTCCTGCTTTATCAAAGCATGTATTTGAGGAAAAATTGAACAATACCGAAAGCTAATCATCTCACTCAAAATAATTATGATCGGAGTCTGTTTTTAGACTTAAAAAAAATAATAGGACTAAATACGAGGCCTATCATGAAAATTCGCTGACTTGGAATATTTTTTACAAAGGCATCAAAATTCATTACCTATGGAATATGGATGCCTGTCATCCATGCGTGTCTCGACATTCACTTGGCCAATCTTTTTATAAGCGGACGGCCATCGTCCATGTGAAATTTTCCTTAATAATATAATGAACATTGAAAAAGTATATTGTTTTCTCCAAACCTATGAAGATAAAAAAATTTGACACCTTTTGAAATTGATGCGCGAAAATTGTAGCCATAATTTATAGAAATAAGAGTAGAAAATGATACCAAACAGCTGAATTCACATTTCTTTTAATGCTTTTACAACACAAATATTATAAAGTAAACTATTTTGCAATCTGGTCCACGCGGCCGTCGAGGATTCTTCTATTGTCTGTATCAAAGTTTTTAACTGTGAGTTCTGTGCTAGAAGCTTTGTATGTGTCTTTAAAAACAAGCCCAAATACGCTTGAGCTAATTCAAAATCTTTATTACTCTTAAGTATAAAATCGATTAAATTAAGAAATTGTTTCATAACATCGATTGATCCACCAACATCGGGCGCCATACTCGATACCTCAGCTTCAATCGCCGCTGGAGACATTTCCTTCAGTTTCATAATACATATTTCATAATCCTTATTATCTTCGCAAGCGTTTAATTTCTTAGCGAACGGTGTTAATGTAGATAAAGATTCTGGTATAAGAAGCTTTTTATTCGCGCTGCCTTTTTCTTTCTCAAGATCGAACTCTAAATCTAGACTCGGTATCGTTGGGAGGAAAAATGGGGCAGATTTCGGAACTGTTATTGGTGTTTTTGGCGCATTTCTCTTTTTAACAATGTCCAAATTTAATAAATTGAGCCATCTGGAAGTCGATTGCCCCGATAGAGTCAACAGCTCC
>JADANM010005714.1:5509826-5540394 GCA_026213755.1 Eurema hecabe
GGAGCTGTTGAGGGTAGTTCTGAAAAATTACATTTAGTTAAAAACAGTCTTACATAAATACAGCTTTTACATAAATTAGATATGCGGAAACAACTATTTAAAGCTAATCCTTCACCAATACGTATTTACCGTAAGTTTAGCCACGACACAAACTAAATCTGAAACCTACGACCGAAACAATCAGCAATTAAGACTTACTCAATCTCGGTATATTAGTTTCGCTTCTGTCGACCGGTTTGAGGAAAATTCTCTCGTACAAAAGTTTGTTTGCCCACAGGAAGATGCCCAATTCGCCCACGTGAGTCGTCGCCAAGTAATCGCCCGTCGGCGACATGCTCAGCGAAGTACATGGCTCTTCCACCTGAAATGATTCAACTTTTTCATTCCGTATTTAGAAAATAATAAAGGAAATTTAATTAAATAAAATTACAAATTTTTAACTTTTTTGACAAGCATGTCAAGTTACATTGTATCATAACTTAAGGCATGAACATTTAAAACAAACAACAAATCATGAGATCTTTTAGATTAGTCTCCACTTACCGAAAATATATCCACTAATTTTCCACTTGGAATATCCCAAGTACATATAGTTGCATCCATGGAGGTGCTGACAAGCCAACTGAAAATTAATTATTTTGTATAATACTGGTATATAAAAATAAAATAAACAAAGAATTACATAATTAAGGATCTCACCGGCTTTGTGAATCAAAGTCAATATCATTTATTTTAGCTATATGTCCTTCAAACTTCCTAACAATTTTCATAGTGTCAATATCAACTAATGTAATAGTAAAATCTTCATTAGCTAAAGCTAATAGGCCACTTTCTCTGTGGCATTTCGTCATAGATACAGGATCATCTAGCCTCAACACATGGTAAGGGCTTGTTGCTATGAAAAATAATTGTGAATTAATATATGTACTAGGTTATTATAAAATTTAAAATTATTTATATATTTTAAATGTAATGTGTGTACAATCCAAAAGAAAGATTAAAATGTGTGGCATTTAATTTTTGGGTAATTACAGATAAAAAAATAAGTTCAATAAAAATAACAACAGGTTCAAAATTTTGCACATTTCACAGACAGCAGTATATTATAGAATTTAATTGGTAGTTCAATAACTAATCTTTTCTATGATACTCTGTTATAACTTTATATTTTGACTTACTTGATTTAAAATGCCAAAATTTTAATTTTTCATCAGCTCCCACAGTCATGACTCTCTGGTTGCAGATGTCAGTCTCCACTCCTCTGACAGCACCCTTATGAGCAAACTTTTTCTCACTGCCATAGAATCCACGGTATATACCAGATTGCATGTTGAATTTGTGAACTTGACCGGTTGAGTAACCTGTTTCATAAAATTTGTTAAAAGACTGACGTAAATTGAAATTTAAGAAATTGTAGATTATTTTGATTCATACTTTAAGCTTCATACTGAACTAAATATAGTAGTATAACTAGTAAGATCAGAACTTTGAATGACTAAATTGAATGAACATTATGTAAGTTGAAAAATTCAACTCTTGTATGTTTTATATGATTAGGAAAACATTTTACAGCTTTGCTTTTGTTTGGAGGTTTGACTTCAGAGATTGTTGTGTTAAAAAGCAAGAAAATATTGCACTGGAATGATATTTAGAATCTTACCTATTACAACAAAGTTTCCACAATGTGTAACCGTTAGGCATGTTGCTGCCGATCCCTTTTCTGTGTTTGGTGGTTTCAGTTTATGTTTGCCCATACACATTTTATTATAAGACCAAGTTGTCGCCATTCTCATATGTTGGTGGAGTGAAGCGATACTGTCCCATTGTTTGTCTCTTTGCATACAAGAGCTTATGTGGGATATTGGTGCCAATATTTTAGTGTCAACTTGCAGCCTCTCTGAAGAAAAATAATGAAAGCTTATAAATAAATTAAATAAAAAATAATAGAAATACGTTTAATTCAGGCTTTTATATATAGTTAAATAACATATTAAAATTCAATCAATGTTTAAAATTTGTCTTTGAATTATATAATTTCTATTTAAAAATACAAAATTAGACATATACTTACTTTTCCTTTTAGAATTATTTCTATTATAAGATGCCTTGCCTAAACTTTTATTGAAAGTTTCAGTAACGGTGTTCATTATGTGCAGAGTGCTGTCACCACCTGCAGCTAATATACTCTCACCAGTTGGCTCACAATGTCTCACTAAATGAGGTGGCTTAGAATGTCCTTCTCTGAAAGATAAATGATTATGTCTATATGATTTCCATATAAATTAAAAAGTTAAACAAAAAAAAAATATTGTATGATAATTGAAGTAATACCTTTTCTTTAAAAGTCTAGCGCCTCCATCAGGCAAATCAAATATCCACATCTTTAATGAATTATCCCTAGAGTTAGTTACCATTAAAGGCTCTGACATTAAACATTGCAACCCATCAACTTTTGACGAATGTGCTGATTGTATTTGAGATAAAACTGTCTTCTCCTCTAAATCCCACATAACAATATGACCATTTGAACTACCTGTTACCATTACTGGAACACCATCCATTCTAAAAGATAAAGCAGTTACTTTGCCCATATCATGTAAAAATTCCATAACTGTCTCATCAAAGCGTAGATTGTGTAAATATATTTTACCATTGGCTAGAGCTATGGCAACAACATCAATAGCAGGAGCTGGCTCAGTTACAACTACAGCAGAATTCCAACCCTTAAATGTGTAAACCAGTTTTGATGTCCGAATATTCCAAAGTTGAAGCTGACCCTGTTTACTTCCAAGTAATATCTTGTTAAGATATGTGGGAGGATGACACATAGTGGTAATTTTAAAGTTTTTTTCAAACTTAAGTTCTAAAAACTCAGTTTCATCTTTAATATCAAATATTTTCAAAACATTTGATTTATCATAAGATATTATATGTATTCCAAATGGAAGTATTTTAAGAATAACATCCTCGTGACCTTTGTAAACGTGCTTGAGCTCGCAACCTCGCCTCCATGCGTAAATATGATTACCAGCGGCTGTATATATATGAAAACCATCACCACTCATACATGTTATTGTTTCTGGGTGTTCACCGCTTATGCTCAGCAATCGAAATTTATCACATCCATATGTATGAAACCACCTTCCAACACTCGTACACAATAGGGTTTCACCCCTTCTCTTTATAAATCTAGATACAAATGGTACATATGTACTAACATAACCTAAAACTCTTGCACCAGTAAATATTTGACTACTAGACTTCTCACTTGCCATTGTTATAATTATCCAACAATGATCATGTATATTATTTGCCTTCTGATTTAAAAAACTTTTATAAATATTTTACAAATCATTTGCAAATTATTAACAACAGAGAACAGGCCGACAAAGTAAACTGTAAAATAGTAATACACATGTTTATGACATATTCGATGTTTGACAAAGACATAATGTTTATTTAATTGTCACTACGGTCTACCAAAAAGGCACAGACAACTTAGATTAAATTATACATAATGTTATATATTTTTCTTTAGTTTTAATATCAATAATAATAATACATTTGCAAATACTTAGCTTTATTATTATTCTACGTATTTACTCAAGACATAACATAGGGATTATAACAATGGTGGTTTGTACTATGACCTAGGGAGGCCAACACTGCAAATCCACCACTGAGATTGCTGATGGCTGAAAATTCGCGTTGGCGTAATTAAATACTTAATATAAAGTTTCATTTCAAAGGAGAGTGGAATCACCATTCTTAGTAAATGTCAACAATCTGTCTTCTCATCTCCAGGTTTATTATCTGGTACCATTTGTCATGTGTCAACTGTCAATACTTAATAATTATTAATTACTTACTACAATTGCAACGCTTGCGGCTTGTCTAGATTTTCTGAAAAATTGACAATATCGATAAAATAAATAGGTTATTAACTTATTTTTACTGTTTTCCATAGTATTCACTGATACTAGAATGGAAACAATATTAGAACAACAACGAAGTTATCATGAAGAACGGGAGAGGACGATGGATGCAATGGTTAAAGAAATTTTACATAAGAAAACAGGGGTAAGCGTTGTTTGTTTTGTTCATTTCATGTTAAATGATTTTCATAAAATTAAATAATTATGTATTTACATTTCAGCATCGAGAAACTATCAACAGTGATCATCGTTTAAAAAATTTACATGAGGTAAGTCACACATCCATTCACATACATATTATAATAATAAGACAAACTGAAGTATTGAGTATTATTATAGTATGGCTATATTTAATGTGTCTGATTTCTTTTAAGAGATATATAGAATCAACAATAAGGCTTAAAGATCTGTATGAGGACAAAGATGGATTAAGAAAAGAGGAAATTGCTGCATTATCTGGTCCAAATGAATTCTCTGAATTCTATGCAAGACTCAAACAAATAAAAGAATTTCACCGCAAACACCCTAATGAGGTATGATTTTTATTTATAATATTTGAAGAATTAGTATCAAATGTACCTTGAATCTAAAGAACACAGTAGCTCTGATAGATATGTAGCCATACATTTAGGTCCTCTTGAAATTTATTTTAATTTTAATGGATATAATTCATTTATTTATAATTGTAATTAACATGGTTATACATCTTTTAATAACTACTACATATTCAATATTTTCAGTAAACTTTATATCCCATAAAAATCCAAAAATATTATTAAAACAGTTTTAATTATATGTATCTTTTAGATTTGTGTTCCTATGTCTGTGGAGTTTGAAGAATTAGCAAAACTCAGGGAAAATCCTTCTGAAGACTACACAAGTAAGATTTATTATATTGATATTGACTAGCCATTGCTTGCGACTTCATCCCCATTTGTTTTTCCATTATTTCTTTGCTCCTATTAGTCACAGCGTGATGTTAAGCCTAAAGCCTTCCTCGACAAATTGTCTATTCAATAAAAAAATAATTTTTCAATTCGAACCAGTAGTTCCTGAGATTAGCGCATTCAAACAAACAAACTCTTCAGCTTTATATATTAGTTTAGATTTTTACTTTTAATTATAAAATCTTATTAACTGAACTAATATAATAATTTCAGCGCCAGTAGAGTTTACTGATGAAGAAGGTTATGGAAAATATTTGGATTTGCATGAATGCTATGATAAATACATTAATTTGAAGGGCATTGAGGTAAGCACATAACACAATATTTTTGATACATCTCTGATTGCAAAATCATTCAAGTCACACCAATTTTACTCAACTTTAAAAAAATGTGTGTACAAGTAAGTAGGTTAATCTTACACCAAAGCCGCGGATCGCGCGATACATAATGAGCATTGACATCGATTTAAATTGAGTTCAACATAACATCTTATTGTGTTCACCCCAATCATCCTGTTCGCCACTCAAATTATGTAGTTGATACCAAGAGGCGCTACAATGTTTATTAATTATTACTTACATAAAAATTATTTGCATTCACATCTTCATAGATCATTATTCAACATTTCTTTTGTAATATGGTTTGTGCAGGGGTTTATTAATAAGGTACATACATGTATTTACATCCTCATTAATAATAACTTAATATTTCAGAAAGTAGATTACATTACTTACCTGGGTATATTTGACCATCTATTTGACATACCAAGGGAACGTAAAAATAGCGACTACAGAAACTACATACGAGCACTCTTGACATATTTGAAAGACTTTGTCAACAGAGTAAAGCCTTTGCTGGATCAAGCTCAAGAAATGGCAACTGCTCATCAAGAATTTATTAAGCAGTGGGAAGCAGGAACATTCCCTGGATGGCCTGTATGTATTACAGAAAATAATTTTATACCTAACACCCATACTGATATTATAAATGCGAAAGTAACTCTGTCTGTCTGTCTGTCTTTCCATCACGCTAAAACTACTGAATCAATTAGGACAAAATTTGGTATAAAGATAGTCTAAAGCCTGGGGAAGGACATAGGCTACTTTTTTTTTTAATCAACCCCCAAAAGGTTGCGTGAGGGGTTGAAACTTTTATATTTTTACGCTTTCACGGCCAAACCGCTGAACCGATTGTAATGAAATTTGGTACACAGATGGTCTAGAGCCTGAGATAGGCTACTTTTTGACTGGAAAAAGGGTTATAAGGAGGGTCAAAGTTTATATGAAAGTCCACGCAGACTGAGTCAACACAGAGAGCTGGCAACAGCTAGTATTTTATATGTATACTGTAAATCATCCTTTTCACAAAATTAATTTCGTTTTTTATTAATAAAACATTGTAAGTGTTTTTTCTTAGTAAATAAAGAATGTTTTAAATATAAATTGCACTAAACCTATTGTGATTATATGCAATCAATTATTTTTGACTTACTAAACCTATATTACAATATTTAACTAAGAATTATAGGCTATATTTTTTATGCTGGAGATATAAATGTTTATATATTTCTTTTGTCCCACATTAAAATAAAAATTATTTTTAGAAAGAAACTGGTGGTGCTCTAACAAATGTGGGTGCTCATCTTGATTTATCTGCATTTTCCTCCTGGGAAGAGCTTGCATCTTTAGGTCTCGATAGATTGAAATCAGCGCTCATGGCGCTTGGCCTAAAATGTGGCGGCACATTGGAAGAAAGAGCTCAGAGGTAACTTATTTTTTTTTTAATGTAAGGTTTTTATTGTGGTTTAAAAACTCTTATTCTAACATTCACTCATATTAATTTTAGATTATTCAGTACAAAGGGACAAACAGCACTAGACAAGTCTTTAGTTGCTAAAAAAGGAGGAAACAAGGCAAAGGCATCAACCCAACAAAGACATAAAGATATAGCTGCAATTGAAGCCCAAGTTTACAGGTTATTATTTAATTTTGAAATATTTTTTTCTATGTAAAGGCTTATTTAAAACAGGCTTAAATCTCTTAAAATAAAAAATATCAAGATAATAAATGATACATTATTATTGTGTGCCAAAAAATAAAATTTGAAACTTAAATAATCTGCATATACAAAAAAAATTAGAAGGCTAATATAATATTGAAATTATTAATAAAGTGGTATCCTACCTTATTGTTTTAAAATACCATAATAATTTCAAAGTATTACTTGTACCCAGCTGTATCACAAATGTTTGTTTGACTTCAGTTTTGCTAATACAGTGAGCAGTATTAGCTCTACCTTATTATTTTAAAATCCCATAATAATTTTAAAGTATCATTTTTACCCACGAGACATTTGTTTAACTTTGTTCAGGTTCGCTAATACAGTAAGTAGTACTTGTGCAGGGACCATAGAGAATGTGTTTGACTTTTTTCAGTTTTGCTAATACAGTGAGCAGTACTCGCTCTACCTAATTATTTTAAAATCCCATAATAATTTTAAAGTATCAGTTTTACCCACAAGACATTTGTATAACTTTGTTCAGGTTCGCTAATACAGTAAGTAGTACTCGTGCAGCGACCATAGAGAATGTGACGCGGCGCGCGGCCCGTGCGGCCGGCGAGCGGCGCGACGAGAGCGACGATGAAAGCGACGCGTCTGCTGGTGCTGATATAGATTCAGATGATGATGAGGTTCCCTACAACCCTAAGAACTTACCTCTCGGCTGGGACGGCAAGGTAAGATAATTTTTAAATTTTTAAACTTAATATATGCTAAGACTATGTTGCCGTCCGGGTCGAATCATGATTCGGGATGTGCATCGCTTTTGAAAAAGTAAAAAAAAAGAAATCCATTTTTATACTAGTACTATATCTTCAATCTTTAACTAAATATAACTTCCAAATTTTTTGAGTTAAGTCTTCTACACCCTCTATATGAAAGTTCTCTGCACTGGTCTGGTAAAAATCCCGCAATAAATTAATGTTATAGACTTGCAGAAGTGACTGGATTACTTTACTTGTTGTTTGAAATATTATTATATTAGATTATATTACTATTACTCTCAGATAGCACAGAAAGGCTTACTATTTTGGCTCAATAGCTGACATTAAGAAAGAATATTAGACCCTAAAACGCCGAAAAGCTATCTTATTTTAGTATGTACTTCAATAATAAAAAGTAAATGAAAAAGGTAACTGAAATGAGGTATATCGAATGTTTCAAATTTATTTTGTTTCCATATATGGAGATGGAATGATATAGCGATAATTATCATTGTGAACAAAACAAGGAAGTTGATGTAAAATATTATTATTGTTGTATCAGAATTCCCCTTATTAATTAAACTGATTTTATTAGTATTGCATAAGATGTTATAACTATAATTCACCCAGTTTTACTCGCCTTTAGGCTTAAGCCTATCTTACAAACTATATATTTTTTTTAATGTATTTAGTGAATTTAGAAATCACCCCTCAATCTTTATCTCTATAAAGGTATTGGTAGGTAAGTACTAAGTATGAATAAATTATTTAATACATAATAATTATTTTCAGCCAATCCCATACTGGTTGTACAAACTCCATGGGTTGAACATAAGCTATTCCTGCGAAATTTGTGGTAACTATACATACAAGGGACCAAAAGCTTTTCAGCGACATTTTGCGGAATGGCGACACGCTCACGGAATGCGTTGTCTTGGAATACCGAATACCGCGCATTTTGCTAACGTTACTCAGATTGAAGATGCGCTTGCATGTAAGTAGCCAAAAATATTGTAAAATTGAGATTTTTTTTTAATAAATGAATAATTATAAATATAACAATTGAAGGGGTTATATATTGACTGTATAGAAACTTTATATTTATCTTTGCAGTATGGGAAAAAATTAAAAATCAAAAAGAAGGAGAACGATTTGTTGCTGAAAACGATGAAGAGTTTGAAGATTCACAAGGAAATGTTGTAAATCGCAAAACATATGAAGATTTAAAAAGACAAGGCTTACTTTAAGTTGAATAAATATGATTTACCATTTAATAAATGTCTATGGATTTAGTCTTGATTTATTTATTCATGATAGAAAGTTAGTTATTAATATAACAATAATTATTTTGTAAAGCAAAGCGTACAGGTTACTCTCCCAACTCATTATTTTCACAACTAATCTATGGACAGACTTTAGGTATGTCATATGTGTAAATATAAATTTGAAATTGTGGCGTCATGAATTGAAAAGAAACACTATCAATAATTTAAAACAATTTTATTTTAATCACTAAATTTACATGTTTTGTTCACTTCTTTGATTTTCTACAAATCACTTTAGTTTAACAGCCTCAAAACAGGAATGTGTAAAATTAGAAACAGTGGCCACCCTGAGCACAATTTGAAGGCTGTTTATATGTAATATTACAAAGTTGCATAAAAATAACATGCAATAAAAATGAATGTGACACTTATTATCTTGTATGTTTTTCTCCTTCCATTATCACAAAACCACTTGAACTATATGTTAAACCATCAGTCTTCATATCAACATATCTTATTTAAACAATAAATACAGTTAGCCAAAAAATGAAATACTATTATTTCTTACAGCAAAATTTATTTCATTCCATTAGTGAATTTAAATAACTCTATGGTTTATTGTTGTGTAAATAGTTATGAAAAACAAGAGATAGCCTGTAAATCAAATAGGTCTCGGAAATCTCATAAAAACATTATCTGTAGTAATAAATAAATGGAATCAATAAACAAATGCAACTGGGATGCATAATTCACTTTGCCTTATTGAAACAAGAAACTAATATGATTTAACTAAAACTAGTGTAGTATCACACTTTAGTAGATTTTAATTTAAAAAATTCATTACAACTCATCATGCGATTCTCTCTGTTGTTGTTGGTGTAAATAAGAAGAATCATCACATGCAGCTGGAGCTGTTAACTCAATTTTATATTCACATCTATAAGGCTCTGTCACAGACAGCAATGCAGTTTCTAGTCCACATTTAATATGAACTGAAGTCGTTCTGCTCGGACCATTCCAACACGTAACTCCATTTGTATACTTCATGATTGAGTATTTGTTATCCCCTTCACCTGCCCATTCACCCCAGTTTCCAAGACCAACTTCTCCTCCTCCAGATTTGGATTTTTGTGTAACCTTTTCGAATAAACATAATTTATACACATATTCTTTATCTTCATATTCTAGACATTGGCCATCCAATGTTGCATATTCTTGGTTAAGACCATAATCCTTTTCTAAATTTTGTTGTATAGATCTAATATTGGAGTCTATTTCCCGAACAGCACGCTCTGCTTCAGTGTATTGTTTGCGAGCCTCGGTAGCTTCTTCAATTAGCTTTTTAGTTTCATCGTCATATTCTGTTGATTGTTCTACATGATCATGGTCTTCAAGATTGAGGTCTTCATGTTGATCAATATCATCTGATTCCTCATCACCTTCTCCTTCTGGATCTTGAGCTTCTTCTTCCTGTGGGAGATCTGTGTCTTCATTATCACCATCATCTTGCTCCGCTGGGCGGAACATACCTTCCTCCATCATCAAAAGTGGTTTCAATAATGACCAAGTTGATGAAATGAATGATTCCTTATCAACACTCTCATTTTCTCCAAAGAAGTACTGAATTTCTTCTTGATCAACTTCACCATCCTTGTTTTTATCAAATACATTTACAACTCTGATTTCAGCAATAGATAAAATGCCATCCTTATCAGAATCATACCTGTTGAAATGTTCAGTTGCTTCTTTAACAAGTTGTTCATTTTCTATCTCTGCTTTCTTTTGTTTCTCGCGTTCTTCGGCTTCTCTGTAAACCTTTAAGGCTTCATTTTCTTTAGCTTCTAAATCATTTTTTAATGCCTCTTTTTCCTCTTTTATTTTCTCAGCCTCTACTTTATCCTTTTCCAATTGTGACAATTGTTCTGCCATGTCACTACGTTTTTTGTTACCTTTTTCTATTAATTCTAATCTTAGATAATTTCCTGCTTTGTGAAGTTCTGCTATTTGTTGTGCCTGCGCTCGAGCTTCGCGGCCGAGCTCTTCACAAGTATTGGAACATGTATCCGGGATAGCGTACTCGTCTGTTCCGTCGCAGCAATCACAAATTCCGTCATTAACACGTGAACTGGGAATGTTTAGCGGTCGGTGTCCGGCATTTGTGCAATGAAAGACACTGTTTAAACAAGCCGATGTTCCTGGCTCATCGCTGCCATCAAAACAATCACAATAATCATCATTTACATAGCTGAAGGGAATAGTGTTTGTCCCATCAAAACACGTAAAATCTTTATTCGGCGAGTAAAGTGATGCTTTCGATAAAGAAACACCGCGAGGTCTCGGTACATCAGACAATACGAATATTATAAGTGTAGATGATACTAATATTAGAGACTGAAACTTGCCGAGCCATGTTAAGTAAGCCATGATTTAAAAAACTCTTATTTTTTAACGACAATTGAAAAAATAAATTAAATAACACCCGATAAATAGAACATGTAGAAAACGACAGCCGACTGGTGACGATTTGACAATGACAGTCGCGACTCGCGACGCTGTTCTCAAACTTTGCATGACGTATAAAAATACACATCTTTTGTGCTACAAGTACAAAATTGCTACTTTTAAAATTATCCAATATCAATGTTCTTAAATATCATATCTATAAAAATTGTATTCATTTGTGTTCATTTGTTGTTCATCGTAACCTTTAATATCTTTGTTGTAATTAAACCATTATTTAGTTGCTCATACGATAAAATAATCTTGACGATTAATATTGTTATAAATATTATATCTCCGAGTTTTTTTAGTGAAGTTGTAACTGGTCATTTCGTAAACCACGTATCAAATTATTGCGACTTGTAAATTTGTAACTGGCTAGTAATTTTACGTTGAAATAGAAATGTTCAAACCAAAAAGTATTAGTCAGAGGACTACGATTATACGATAATCGATATAGTTCAAACTTCAAAATAATCACAACTGACAAATCAAGTTATATCCTTAGAAATTAGAATGTTATATCTTATGTCACATTCACATGTGTGTTGACTGTTGAATGTTGATAAAAATACTTGTATACTTAATACTATAAAAATAATTCCTAGACAGGAAAGCATAACCATAGGACTGAAGGCTGTAGTGAAATTTTAACTCTAATAATCGATGTAATTTAATCGTGTCTTGTTATATATAATATCAATATAAAATGGATATAAATGAAGTTGTAGGTCGCTCTACTTTTTCGATGTTGGAAGGAAAGGTTGATAGCAAAATTTTAATTTCCCTAAAGGAAATGGGTTTTGATAAACCTACAGAAATACAGGCTAAAGTCCTTCCGCATATGATAATGGGCAACGATATTATTGGAGCTGCAAAGACAGGGAGTGGTAAAACTTTAGCGTTCCTAATACCCATTATAGATTGTTTATTAAAATCTAATTACACACAAACGCAAGGTAAAGTACCTCGTTAAACTTCATTTTAAAATAAATATTGTTTACAAACAATTCATTACAATGAAGAATTAAATACATTCATAATGTTTTAAGATTGATAATTTTCAGGGACGGGCTGTCTAATAATTTCACCAACAAGGGAACTGGCTTTACAAACATATGAAATTCTAAAACACCTACTTAAATATATTGGTTTATCACATAAGTTGATTGTTGGTGGTGTTAAGAAAAATAAGGAGCTAGCATCTCTTCAAGAAGGTATGGTTAGTATAGTATATTTACATTACAATTATAGTTATAAATTAAAATATTCTCATTTATAAAACTTAAAAAAGAAATGTTGTTTACTTCTAGGAACAAATATTGTTGTTGGGACTCCAGGTAGAATATTGGATCATTTACAGAACACAAAAGGATTTGTTTGCAACAATTTAAAGTGCCTCATTTTAGATGAAGCTGATAAACTGCTTGAAGCAGGATTTGAAAAACACATCAGTGGTATAATAAAACATTTACCAAGTAAGTTTGAGGAAATAAGTATACTAAGTAACTACATTATTCTATAAAAAGTATATTGTATAACTTGCTATTAATTCAAATGAGTTGAAATGAAAACTCAATTCTCAATTAATTTTCTAGTAAATTGTTGTAATCTTTTTAGAGAACAGGCAAACTGGACTATTTAGCGCAACTATTGATGATAAAGTAAAAAATCTAGCAAGGCTAGCATTAAGAGAGAATCCTATTCTTATATCAGTAAGAGATGAAAAACAATCTACAGTCACTGGACTTAAACAAGGGTAATTTTACATTTCATACATTTATTGTATTTGTAAAATTATAATTACAATTAATGAACTTTTGTAAACGAATAATATAACCTTTTACAGATATTTCATTTGTCCAGTGGAAAATCGGATACCATGGTTGTTTAAGATGCTTCAAAAAGCTAAAAAATTGAAAGTATTGGTATTTTTCTCATCATGTAAATCAGTTGATTTTCATTATGAATTCTTCAAGGTTCATTGTAATGCTCCTGTTCTTTGTATACATGTAAGTGTACTTTTTTAATATAACTAAAGGGCTTTTTATATTATCCAAATGTACAATAGTAATTAGTCTTTAATTTTTTATTGTTCAGGGTAAATTAAGTCAGTCTAGACGAAAGGAAACATTTCAGCATTTTGTGGAAGCTCAAAATGGTATTCTATTCTGTACTGATATTGCAGCAAGAGGATTAGATATTCCTGCAGTAGACTGGGTTGTGCAGTTTGATCCACCAACAGATGTAAAGGTAGGAACTTATTATAAAGTACATATTTACTTAATGAATTTCTCTAGATATTTTTTGTTATTTAATGTCTTAAAAGATTAAGATATATTTTATTTTACCTTGTATTTGTATTTTATATGTTTTATCAATTATTAAATAAGGAAAGGTAAATTCCATATAGGTACTTTTTCCACACAAACATAAATAACATTTCTTATAGGAATACATCCATAGAGTGGGAAGAACAGCGAGAGGTCTAAATAACACTGGAAATGCAGTGATTGTCCTTAGGCCTGAAGAAGAAAGATTTGTAGAATTTTTAAAAAATGAAAAAATTTATTTAGACAAATACACATTTGATTCACCCAATGAAGGTGTTCAACATATGGTATATTATATTTTTCTGGCTTTTGATAATATGAGTACAAAATCTCTGTACATTTACTCAATGTATAATAATATTAATTATTTACTTTTTGTTTGCAGCTTGAAAAGATGATTGAAACCAATGGTGTTCTTAAAACATCAGCCCGTAAGGCATATTTATCTTTTCTTAGATGTTACAAAAAACATCCACTGAAGTCTGTTTTTAATATAAAAAAATTGAACTTGAAATTGGCAGCTAAAGCCTTTGGGTTTTTGGTACAGCCACATGTTGACTTTTGTATCCTTTTTAAAACATTATATAAATGTTAATTAATAGTATTAAGAATTTTTATCAAAAACTGCCTGGTGCTAAGACTGGTCTTTGACCAATAACCTAATCAGTGTCACTAACAGACACTTATGAGAGTAACTTTATATTCTATTATTTTTTTTAAGAAATTTCTAATGTGAATATAATGGCCTGAAATATTAATCTTTATTGCGAATGTTTTCAAACCACTTAATATAATCACAATAATAGTCAGATTTTTTCAAAATTCTTTGTTTCATTAGTGTGATAATATGAATATATTAGTTTTCTCTCTAAAAATATCTTAATTTCTTGTACTAAATAATTTAACAATTATAACTTGACCATTACAATCAGTATCGGATAAACCTAGGAAAAAAGGTGGATGACAAGGCAACAATATTTTTAAAGAAAGTTTGTGATGTTAATAAAATAAAATATTATTAAATACATGGTTGTTTATTTTCTATTTTCGTACAAAACAAAATTATACATAGAGCATAAAATTCACATACAAATAATAAATTATTGCCTAAACAAAGTTACATATCTTGCATAATAGCAAAACTAAAACCTAGGCAATCACAATTGAGAATTAGTGTTAACTTACTGGTCGTTTATTATTACCCTTCTGTCTGTAAATCTTGGTTTTTTCATTTTTTTTATTTCCAGAGTTGTTATTTAAATTCTTAAAGTATCCAAAACCACCTCCACCTTTCCGTTTTTGAGTTGGACCTTTAGATGTGACTTTCAACTCAACAGCAGGTGGTACCGTAAAACCAAAAGATTTTGATACTTTTGCTAAGTCAATTGTGTCTATGTCAAATATAGTTTTCAAATGGTGTGAATCGTAAGCACGTAGATAACTCTTAAAGGCTTCCTTTGCAGATTGATTGAGAAAATAGTTTCTTGATATTAACTTTTCCAACTAAAAAGAAAAATTGTTTATTCAGTTGTAGGTAACAAGTTATAAAACAAATTTATTTAGTGTTTATTAAGTGCGTCATGTTATAATAAATTGAGATTAATACCTGCAGTTGAATATCAGCAACTTTGTTCCAAGAAAACTCAAACTCGTTTAGGGTAACCTTTGACTGTTTCAAGTATCTAAGAAACCCAAGTTCTTCAGGTCGCAAAAATAGTAATGCATGGCCACTTGTACCAAGACCTCTTGCTGTTCGTCCTACTCGATGAATATATTCCTATAAAATAATAATAATTAAAATCATGTCATAATATCTAAAATTTATTTTTAGTAATTCAATTCCACAAATTGGTGTTACCACAACACATTATTAGTATCTCCTTCTTGTATCTCCCTCCTTAACAATTTTTTAGGGAAGAGTTTATTTAGGGAATACTTTTATCAATGGAAAATTTATAATTAAATATTAAATACTTAAACTATAAATATAAAATATTTTTGCAGCCTATTTAAACGAAAGGCAATATGTACCTTAGGGTCATCTGGTGGATCGTATTGCACAATCCAGTCAACGGCGGGAATGTCGAGTCCTCTTGCAGCTACATCGGTACATAACAATATTCCACTCTCAGCATTGCAAAATTGGAAGAATGTTGTTGTACGTTTTGCTTGTTGTTGCTTTCCCTGTAATATAATAAGGATGTATTTTTCTTATGTAAAAGTTAACAAAAGTAAATCTTTGATAAACTAAAATAAAAATGTAATCTATAAGCCGTACATTTGTTTGATAAACTTGAATATTTAGTACTTACATGTATAGACATGACAGGCAGGTCAATATAATTAAATAGTTCATGATGGTACTTGACAGACATACATGTAGATAAAAATACCATGACTTTCTTCTTTCTGTTCTTCTTGAGGAATGTGAATAGTACCATCATCCGCTTTTCTGATGGACAAACTATGTAGCTAAAACAATAATTTTCGTTTATTTACTGTTAAATGTGTATGGTGGTAGACACAAAAAATATAAAATTACTTTTATAGGTTTCACTATTTGAAGAAAAGTGTAAAATGTATGCATGAGATGTGAATATTGGTCTGAACAAAGCTTAACATATTTCTAAAACAACTAAATTCACCCTTGATTTTATATTTAAAAATTATATTTAATTACCCTTGTTCCAAAGAGTCAACTGTGGCCTGTTCTCTATGGTCATCCACTCCTACATACACTGGCTCATGCTTCACAGCTAAAGCTGTTAGTGCTTCAGTCTTTTTAGTTTGAGTTGCACTGAATAACATTGTTTGTCGTCGTTCTAAAAATTATAGAATTGTTAATATAAAGAAGCTAGATCATTGATTATTATAAAATACATTTCGAGATAGTTCAATAATTAAGTCTTGTCTGAAAACTGTGACTATATAACATTAATATGGTTTAAAATTATGAAAAATATACTTACTTGGTAATAACCTAATTATTTGTTTGACTTCCTCTTCAAATCCAATTTCAAGTATCCTGTCAGCTTCATCAATAACAAGACATTGCAAATTTTTAAACAAAAAGTCTGGGGTATTCTGTAAATGATCTAACAAACGTCCAGGAGTCGCAACTAATATGTTTATACCTGTTAAAGAGATGAACATAATGTTGACAAAAGTAATAAATTTTGATTTTTTTGTGTGTCCAGAGGTTTTGTCAGACAAATATTTGAGATACATTATTAGCCTTAAAATGTTACACCTTCCCATAAAAACTTGAATCCCTAATATCAGTTTAGTCACACACAAAAGACAGTCATAGTTACTTTTACTTACATCAATTACCACCAATTATAATGTTAATCATTAAAATATAATATAAAGGTTGAGGTAAGAATAATTATTACCTTTTGATAGCTTTTGTGCTTCAGTACTTCTATTAGCACCTCCCATAACCAAGCCATATGTATGATGATGGTACTTCATTAATTCCATTAAAACTCCAAATGTCTGCATTGATAACTCTCTTGTTGGTGACAAAATAATGACACCAGTACCTATAATAAAATAAGCTTGTCATTACTTAAAAGAATTACACCACTTTTTTATTTGTATGATGAATTGAATTGTATCAGATATCCATTCTGCGTTCATAAAACAACTCTTCATATTTCCGATGGGGCAGTTGAAGTTATAAAAAATGTGCCTCAACAGTTTTCACCGGAGACTCAATTTGATACAACTTTTAACAGCCCAAACAGAAAAATTGAGTATAATTTTCACATTCGCCTTTTTTGTCATCACACTAATAATTTTCATTTGCTTAATATTATAATATATACTTTTTTATTTTACTTAGTGATAATACTGAATAATTATTGTTCTTAAATAAACATTAAACATAAACTTACCATTCCTGGGCTTAAACTTCAATTTATATATAAGTTCAATAGCTGGTATAAGGAAAGCAAGAGTTTTTCCTGATCCTGTCCGAGCAGCACCCACTAAGTCCCTGCCTTCTAGTAGAGGAGGTATTGCTTTAGCTTGGATTTCTGTCATTGTTGTGAATCCCATGTCCTTTATACCCATTAGTGTAGCTTCACATACTTTTCCATCTAATGCTGTAAATTTCTGATCTGACAGTATTCCCAGGCATAAACTGGACCCAGGCACTGGAAAATTTTCAAATAAAATTAATTATGTCTGTGTTTTAATTCATTTCAAAAGTGAGCAACAAGTGATACTCTTACTAGGTACTGTAATTTGTATAAAAATATGACATTATATCATATACATGTAACAGAAAATACTAAATCATTTCAAACAATCAAAACACATACATTGGCTATCTTCATTTGTGTTTCCTTCTTCGTTTTCATTTTCAGAATTACTTTCTGCAGGTTCTTTTTTTATTTCAGTTTCTTCTACTTCAGGTTTAACTTCCTGTTGTTTATTCTTCTTCTTCTTTTCTAAGAATAAGCATTTTAAAAGTAAGTTTATTTTAAAGAAAAAATAAATAAATACTACACATATTAAAGAAGTATAATATTCTCAATCCAATATAAATTTACATAGTTTATAGGTAGGAGTTTTAAAAACAGCTAAATTATATTGTAACTTTGCTTACTTTTTGGAGTTGGCTCATGATTACTTTCAATTTCTTCTGTTGGTCTTTTTAATGGTTCCGCAATGTGTTCTCCTTTTCCTATGAAATAAACGTTGAAGATTAAGAAAAAAAATAGCTTCAGGTGAATAAAAAATTCGTATGTTTCTTGTTGTATATTATAAGAGGTTACCTTCATCATTTTCATTGTTCGATTTCTTTGCGATCAGTTTTATCTTTTTCTTTTCTCGCTTTTTTATTTTTCTCATTAAAATTTTGTCCGGCATAGGCATGATTAAATAGAAATTTAACACAAGTTACATAAATAACAGACACTAGATTACAATTTAGCACGCCTGACACATGCTATGGAGTATGGTTTATTCAAAGTTCAAACTCACGTGGACCATGGAATGCCGATTGCCGGACCATACATCTGTTTTTTGTTACTTGTCAATGTCATTTCAAAATGGCATATGGCGAGAAAGTGCTCGCATAATTCGAAGCAAAGTAGTTGAAACATTCAGCGTTGAGTATTATGCCGCATAATGCGTTATAGTGCTATAATTGGAAAACAAGGAGTGATTGCATAAAATAAATGAACACATGTTCTTCATCGTATTATAATTAATATATAAAAATAAAGTTATTATGGTCGCGTAGACATTGAAGATGAAAGCAAATTTTTATCAAGAAATTTGAAAAGAGACTTTTTAAGTACATTTGACTAAAATATTCTTTATATACGTAATATTTATGAGACCACAGAATATTTACATTTTACGATATACTGTACGCTTAATTATACATAATGTATGATTTAAAAATATAGATTTTACTAATTAGGAAAATAACTAAAGATCTTATTATATGGCTCTGTACCATCCCCTTTCCTCTATAGGATAAAACATGAAAATACTTCTAGTTTTTCAATCACAGAGCATAGTGCGAGGCAATAGCGCATAATGCCGAATTATGATGAAGGTATTTAGTACGTGAATCAGTTTGTGAATGCTCGCACAATACGAAGCGTTGCTGTAACATTCAACTTTAAGCATTAAGCCGCCTAATGTGCGATAATTGGAAAACTAGGGATGCGGTCCACTAAGCGTTCACAACGCTCATACTCAAGACCGCTGTTTTCCCCATTCCACTTGAATGTGAAAGTTACTATCGTTAACTCAAATGGATTTGATTATGGAGCGTTTCGGGCGTTATGTAAATAATATATATGTAGACTTCGATTTTTAGAAAGACATTGCGGTCCCGTTACATCGTATCCTTATTTCATATCTTGCGATAATTTATTCCATACTTGTTTTTGAGTTTTTTTTTCTATTGTTCAGGTGAGGTCACGCAAGGTGAGTTCCACATGTATACTGAAGTTTCCCTTGAGAAAAAAATGATAATAAACATCGTTTACCGAATTAGGTTATGCTATCCATTATTCCGACGGTCGCTGGAGTAGACGCGTTCTCGAGTGGAGACCGCGGCTCGGTAAGCGTAGTGTAGGGCGCCCTCCAGCCCGATGGACCGACGACCTGAAGAAGGTTGCAGGCTGGGATTGGATGCGGAAGGCAGAGGACCGGGAGCTTTGGCGCACCCTGAATGAGGCCTACGTCCAGCAGTGGACAGGGATAGGCTGAGATGATGATGATCCATTATTCAGGATAAAGGTATTAATAGTTGTTGAATATGAACTTAAATCAATTGTATTAAACTTATATTGCATTTTTATATTTACCTCTTTCTGCACGAGCAGCTTCAGCTTCAGAAACGATAGCTTCTACTACAATTTATCTTTCAGAATCATATAATGTTCATTTAATAATAATTTTCTTGTCACCATCTTTAAGCTTTGAATATCCGATTTCAAAAACAATTTCAAAAAAAGCGTCAAATTATTTTCACCGTCCACTTTGACCCACCTCTTCAGATGGGTCGTTGTAAGCCTTGTGTGAGTCATGACGTCATGAGTGAGGTTTTTCTGTGACCATAACGACCGCGGTCGGTATATTATGGAATGGCGCAAAGAGCACTTTGATCGTCGTGTGCAGGAGTGAGTGGAACGCACCCTAATTTGATTTGTCAAATGTCATTTGTCAGTCATTTCTCAATGACAGATTACTATTATGATTTTAGAAATCGGAAGCGATTGCCATAACTTCGTAGTTCGAAGTAAACTTGAATTAAAAAACTGAGACACAGTTCAATAAACACAGTACATACTACATAACTAAGCAATAGTTTGAATTTAATGGACGTTTAACTTTTAACTTCTATTTCATCTTTCCAAGTTAATAATTATTTCAACGAACAAGTAACCTAAAAAATTGTGATGTCTTTAGAGTCTAAAAATCCGAAGTTCAAAGAATTGAGTCTAACAAAAGCGACTTTTAAAGCTATTCAAAATATGGGTTTTAAACGTATGACTGATATTCAAGCTGAAGTATTACCCAGAGCTTTGAATGGAACTGACATTGTTGCGACTGCTAAAACAGGTTCAGGAAAAACGTTATCGTTTCTTATTCCTGCAGTTGAATTGATGCAAAAATTAAAAGATAAACCACAACTAGGTAATTTATTTGCTATAATACAATTTATACAAATTATGTTTTTTCGTTTCAAAATAGTTGAAACATACACACTATTTTAAATTATGAATTATAGGAAATATAGAATATTCTGGTTTGTTTTAGTCGCAAATGACATTTTTCCAAAATTATATATGTGAAAAATCCACTAGTAACATTTCATACATTTTTGTTAATTACTTTTAGGAACATATTGTATAATCATATCCCCCACAAGAGAGTTAGCAATTCAAACCTATTCAGTTTTACAAGACATAATTTCATTTCATGAGGGAATGTCATCTGCTTTGGTTATTGGTGGTGAAAGTAGAAAACAACAAAGCAAAATATTGTCAGAAAGTAAGTATTTCATAAATTGTATATATCGGTGGTGTTTTAGTTTATAATATATTGATATTATCAGTCATAATAATTTCAATTGAAAAATCATTGATGATATATTATCAAATATTTATTTACTCTTTATAGATGTACATATAGTAGTTTCAACACCTGGAAGGTTGTTTGACCATATGAGAACTAAAGAATTCAATTATAAGGATGTGTGCTGTCTTGTATTGGATGAGGCAGATAAAATTTTCCAATATGGGTTTGAAGAGGATTTAAAACAAATCATAAATAGACTTCCAAGTAAGTAACTAAATGATAATAAATTTTCTGTATGTTCAGGCAATAATGTTTTCTCATATTGCTTAAACAAATCCATACTAATATTATGAATGGGAAAATGTGTCTGTCTGTCTGTACGTTTGTCTTTCTTTCACGGCAAAACGGCTGGACCAATTTTGTTATGTAGATAGATGATAGCCTGGATTGAAACGAGATACTTTTTATCCTGGTATTGCCCTGGGAATAGGAACTACATGGGTAAAACCGCGAGGAGCAGCAAGTATTAAATAAGGTTTTGATGTTTTCAGAAAATAGACAAACAATGTTATTTAGTGCTACCCAGTCTGAAACAACAGAGGCATTGATTAAGTCAGCTATGAATGATAATTATCACTTAATAAATACAAATGAAGATACTGATCGAGCAACAGTAGCAGGACTCAAACAAGGGTAAATTGTACATACAATAAAAAAATATTGAATTTATTTTTAAAAGGATTGATATAAAAACTAATTAAATTATGTTTTTTTTTTCAGATATGTTATATGTGACACAGAATACAGGCTATTTTGGCTACACAAATTATTAAAAAAGACCCAAAATCAAAAAGTTATGGTATTCTTTTCAAGTTGCAAGTCAGTTGTTTTCCATCATGAGTTTTTAAGCAAGTATTGTAATATGCCAGTTTTATGTATTCATGTAAGTATACAATTTCAAAATTAGTTTAAAAACTTTGCTCATTTTTGTGTAGGATATTTGTCTACAATGAATTATTATTTATATTAAAATAACTGACCTGAAGAATTTTATTGGTTCATTGAGATGAAGTTTTGATAGATAAACTAATTCACAGATGATCCTCATTATAGGGTAAGATGAATCAAGCCGATAGAACCAACACTATGACAAGGTTTTATAATGCAGAAAAAATTGCACTCTTCTGCACTGACCTCGCTGCAAGAGGGTTAGATATACCAGCAGTTGATTGGATTGTGCAGTTTGACCCTCCCTCAGATACTAATGTAAGTAATTAACAACATAGTTTTCAAACATATTATTATAGAATTGGTACAATTTTTACCTTTAGAAAATTTTAAGAATTTGAAGTTTTTTTGTATCTTAATTTTGTATTGTATGGTTTTTATAGGAATACATTCATAGAGTAGGAAGAACAGCTCGAGGATTAGGGGCAGAAGGTTGTGCAGTTTTATTGTTACGGCCAGAAGAAAAGGAGTTTATTACTTACTTAAGTGAAGCTAAAGTATACTTGGACAAGTATGAGACATGGGACAAGTTCAGTAACTTGCAACCAAAAGTATGACTTCTAAACTAGCCAGTGATGATATATTACTAAGTTAATTTATTTGAAACTGACATTCTTATCACAAATTATTTAACACTTTCTTTCATCATGACAAATTTTACTACTCAAAAACAAGACTAATGTTTAAATGTTAATTATCTGAAGTAATATAATTTTAGCTGGATGTTGCAATGGAGAATGAAGATTTTCACCAAATGGCAGTGGAAGCATTTGAAGGATACATAAGGGCATTTGAAGTAAAAAAGTTGAAACATGTATTCAATTTACTTAGTATGGATATGGATGCAGTAGCAAAATCATTTGGGTTAAAGGAAAAACCTGATGTTGACATAAGTAAGATTTTTGTGATAATGTATACTAATAGCAAAGATTTCCATCTGTGTAAATTTTTTATAAATTATATTGTTTTTTTTAAGGAGTTGGTTTTAGTAAGAAGCATAGACCAAGAAAAAGGAAGGCAGCAATATTAGCATCTAAAGTGTCATCTGAAAAAATTGCCAAATTATAGCATGACAAGTACAAAAAAGTGTTAATAAATGTAAATAAAACAATTTGTATTTATAATTCAGATGTATCATTGCACGCATATAAGTACAATAAAAATATGAATAAAAATAGACAGATTTAATGTGACTAGAGAAAAATAATATTCTTGTGGTATGTTAGGCCTATATTTACATTTTATATTAGAAAATAAAGAGTACTACTTGTTGTAAATTAAAATAAAATATCAAATTACAGGTTGGTTTCCCACTACAAATAACACCTTATACATAAAAAATATACCAACCAGATCAAATAAACTACCAAAGCTAATGAGATAAGCTTAATAGCTTAAAAAATATATCCATGCTGAAAGTGAAATCATCATAACATCTTAAGTTTTCTGTCATTCTGTATGTTTGAGAAATCTGTCAGCTTAAGCATTTCTTTCATTTTAAACAATATTATTTACATCTTATGCTGTAGAATAGGAACTTTACATTTTAATCTTTAATATTATGTGCTATATTACATTATAACATTTTAATAGAATTACAGTAATGTGTTTATATCTCAGCGAAGTCCTGCAGATACTTTAATATTTGGATAGACTTTTATTTAGCATTACTCTGTGCAAGTTTGGAATCTGAATTAGATTAGTTATTTGGAAGAATTGTCCATTTCATAAATATTATTACGTGTGAGCTTTTCATAGCAGTCTTCGTGATTATGTTGGTGATTGACTGCATATATCATAGCATCAATAGTTTCTACTGTAGCAGGACATCTGTTTAGAGAAAAATATTGCACGCACCGCCACGAAGTTTTACCATGAGTTGTCGAATGTTTCGTATATACAAAGTTTAAGTGAACCAGTTGCTTGTGTCCCTTTCGACTATATATATATTTATATCTCACTGGTAGTTGATGATCTGATGATCCGTTCATTACTAGCGATAATGCACCTGAAAAAGGAGAGTAGTAAATGGTAAAAATTATTTATTGCTAAATATATATTGAGTTTTTATTAGGGTAATAAGTGTGTTAAAAACTTCTCATGTACTTATTATGTTTTATTTATTAAATACCGATATAAACTCATTTTTATAAACCTTACATACTCACACAATAAAAAAAAATCTTTCAAACTATTCACATCACATTTTGGAAATAATTAAGAACATTCAATATATGGAATGTTTTCACATTTTTATATAGTTTAAGCTTATTATAAAAGAAGATTTATCAAAGCAAATCCTTAATAAGATATCAGAGATCATAAGTATAATAAACGCAAAAAAATGCGAAGCATTTACAATAGGTTTGATTACACTCACAAAACGAAAAGGTTCTATAGCAAAAGTTGTGTTATTCTTAGATAATACAAAAATAAGACTAGAATATGAGCAATAAAAACTCTTGAAATATGGCAGAAGAGTTATGGCACCAAAATTTATGCAATATTGCATTATAAAAATAGATAGGCCACAAAAAAGCCGATTTTATATCACAGCTTATTTATAGTGTTACATTTCATGTACAATTTGTTTTCAACTTGAAGGTTAAATGATTTTTAAATATATAACTTCTTTGTGTTTGTGATACATATAATTTGGTCCCAATTTGATTGAATCTTTGATTCTTTTCTTGCATATTTCCTACAATATCACTATTTTTTTCCATGTATAAGCTACCTCCATAGAAGCAATGTAACTCATATATTCTAATTAGCATAATAATCTCCTTGTAAATGTGATACTTTAAACATATCATTAAAATGAACTTCAAAACAGGGTGATTTGCAAAATGGTAATTCACAGGCACTGCACATAAATCTAGTATCGCGACGCTTTCCTAGTCGCCAACAAAGACGACATGAACGCTGAGGATATTTCTTTTTTCCATCTTCTTTTTGCGGAATTGTGATGAGACGGTGATCATGAGGTCGTGGATATTCTTCATTGGACGGTCTATTAGCCTTATTTGAAATCTTTCCATTTACTAAATTTTTTAGATCCAAAAAAAGTGCACTTAGACCGTTGCAATCTGAAATCACGATGGGCATTTTCAATAATTTTTTAAAATCAAGGCTTTGCAATCATTTGATGATGTTGAAAATGCCATCGTGTTTTCAATGAATGATAGTTTTGCAAAAGAAAGTAATGCAATAATATTAAATGATGACAACAAATGAATGATTGCATTTTCAACACAATCTTAATTGTTAAAAAGCTTAGTAAGCAAACAAAATGAGAGATTATTAAATTCAAACGACATGTAGAAAATATCACTGAACAAAAAAGAAAATATCATGGACAAAACTCAATACATTATATTACATATAAATAATCATGTAAAACACAAAATAGTAAATTATATGTATTTTAATTCAAATGAAAGAAGGATACATTATCTTAATGTTATAAATAAGAAGTAGTCTTTCTATTAAGAATGATGGTTATAACATTGAATACTTACTGTCTTGTGATGTCTGCAGGTCCAGTGGTGTTAAATCATTTTTCTTTGTCTCACTTTGTAAATCATGGGTTGTGCATGCTGGGTCGGTAACTATAATATCGCTATCATCACATTCAACTTTAAGTTCAATGGGAGTATCTGACAATGTTTGACTTATATTTTTGTCAGAGTCATTTTTATTTGGACTTTGAATGTTTAAATTCAATGAAGTTGTTATATCAACAGGGTTTTCATCATATAGTTTTTTCAAATTTTCATATGTACTGTGAAGGGAATTGTTGCTTTGTTTGTTGTACAATACTTTATCATTGAGTTTCTGTCTTTTATCTGTACTGAGTAAATCTGTATAATAATTTTTCTTTAGGAATTGTTCTGATTTCCTTTTTAAAGTACTGATTTGTTGGAGCTTTTCAATAAATTGCCTTTGTTTTAACATATGAATATCATTAGACTCTTGTGTTTCATTAGGTGAAATATCAAACATGTCTGATGTGCAGGACTCATTTGGATGATCATTTTGTGCTTCAGAGTTTTGTTGAGGTTCTTTGTCAGTCTCACAGTCATCTTCAGTCTGAAATAAATAAAAATAAGGTTTAAAGTACTATTTAATAGGATTATATTTTTTTTAATAACAATCTGTGTTACATACTTTCATCTGCCTATTCATATACACTGACCCATGACAATTTACAAAAAAAACCTTCAAGATATTACTTTCTACAATGGTATGCCTTCAATATAAGTATAAACTATTTTAAATGAATTAGTATGAATTAGCATAATATACCCTTAATATAACCCATTTATACTTATTGAATGCTACATGAAATGTGATACATCTAATATAATATTAACATACCTCTTTATTTGTTAAACCCTTGATTTGCAATACTTCAGCTGTACCTATAAAACTAGTGAGATCTTCTCTCTTAACACTAACTTCGCCATGATACATAAACTGAAGCAAATCTCTCATAGCTTTGTGAGTGACATCTCTGAGGACAACTGTAAAAAACAAACAACCAATCGTAATTATTTGCTGCCTAAAGTGAATGTGCGTAAAAAATGTATTAATAAACAAAAAATACCAATTGGATGCTGGCAGGGATTCAACTGGAACATTTTTTTGAAGTAAGGAGAACATATTGAGAGAATAACTTTGTGTGCTTGTAGTAAATGGCCCTCTACGGCAATTGTAACATCGACAAATTCACCATTGCCTAATAATCCAGCAAAACCTTTGCTTAAATTTCCGTGAAAATTATTCCAAGACAAGGAAAATTGTTGCTCCATCTCTGTTTACTAATGATCAGATGAGTATTACATCGTACGTTTCCTGAACGTATAAAATCTTGGTATGATATAACCACTCTTAACTGAAAAAACTCAATCTTAACTTATTTGAAATTTCTAATATTCGAGGAGCAAATTAGCAGAAATTATTGTTATAATTGATTTGATGAAGTTTGACGTTATTTATGACATAAACCAGAAGTCATTGAATTAAGATGTCAGAAAGCGTCCTAAAATGTAGTTGCCAGCTAACAATAAATATAATTTGATAGATGATAAATACATACTTGAGTGCGTAAATTTAGAGCCTATATTATAGCACTTCACATTTAAAGAGCATTTTATGTTAAAATATTTTAGATAATATGTATATTTGAGCATTTCCACACAACAAAAATACACTGAAATGAAGTGATAGAGTAATTTAATATGTTTTTTTAACCTAATGTTTATTAACTTCTGTTTTGTTTTGCGTTACGTATAACATTAAATGTCGTGTACTCTGAACTTTTATAATTATTATTGTCCACTCAGCTACTGAGTTCTTAAAAAATAATATTAGTTCTTTTAAATATTCAGTCTATTAAGATAGATGTTAAACTTTATGCAAAAAATATAAAAAATAAAATACACAGCGATTTAAAACGGCAGTTGACAAATATTTTCTAAAAGAATAAGATTTGACAAAAATCCGTGTGTCTGCATTTTTAGCCATCCCGCTTGCAGAATCGAGAAGCTAAACAAAAAAAAATTAAGTTCACTTACGCTAAACTTGAGTGTTCGACTCAATTTTTTAAATAAACGTACTTAGATATAAACTACAATTAAACTTAAGTGCGTCTCGAGTCGAGATTTGTAATGCAAACTATTAAAATAAATTGATGGGGGTTGTACTTATTTTTGATTTGCGTTTCAGTTTACGAATGTAATACATCCAGATTAAGGGATGAAACGTTGGGCTAACAAGTATTAGTCTTCGCCACTGCCATGCTGTAATATAGCATGTTTTCAATATGTAGTAATATACGATTCCGAGAATGGGAGATTTATCTTTGTCTGTTAAAAATATACGATAAATTTGTACTGATTGCACAGTAATCAAACGTCTAAAAATAACGGGTCCTATAGTCACGTTAAAAGATGTCCATCTGCACCAAAACTCCAATTAATTAAGCTTTATAAGAGCGCAGTCACCCTGTTTTCTAAGATAGCCGAACCATGACGGGGCACTTTTAATTTTCTGGTGTCACGAGTTATTGCGATAAGGCGTCCCTTTCTCCTCTCCGAACGAAAATAATGCAGTGAATGGCCCGCTAAATAAAAAAGTAAAACTTCCAGCACCAAGATGAAAACTGAATTGAGTTTCGGTAACTGATTAATTAGAAAATATGAAGGTACGCATAGAAGTATGTTGGAAATATGGAAATTAAATAAATTTAATCTATCTATATCTGTGTAAATGCATTAAGTATAATATGTAGCTACAAAATATGTTTTCATCTTTAAATCTTTAAGAACATTACAGACTTAAGTTATTATTATCACATATTACAAATAATATGTATCAAAGTTTGGTATTGGCTGGTCCCAACGGACATAATGGTCATTCGGAGGCTGTCGTTGACAGGTAATCAATGTGGTTTGCTAGTTTATTTGGCTATCGATATTGGTTTAGTTTCCGACGTGTGTATCTTCTCTACGATATAATCGATGATCTTGGAATCGATATGTACAATTTGGAATCAGAGCATTATAATTGTTTTTTATTGAAAAATGTTTCTTTTAAAATTTTGAAGATCTTACAGATGGTTTAACCGAGCTAAACTGTAAATTATTGTGAAAGATCTATACTTACATTAGATACAACTTTTAATCATTATTGTTGAAAATTTTACTTTTTTTCAATTTTACAAAATACAATTTTACAAACATGCAATATTCAGTGCAATTATACTGTAATGATTGTAATTACTAGACCTATTAATAAGAGAACATTGTGAACGGAGTGTTGTAAAGCGACTTCGTGCTCCCTGTACCTACTAAGACATTAAGAATATACTTCTACTGTGTGGGAACTTGCTTTGCAAATATCGTGATGTAATTTGTAACCTAATACATAGGTAGGTTAGTACCTACGTATGTATTAGGTTAGGTAATACGAATGTAGCTACGTGATAAATATAGATTTGAAAATTACTATTATTGATCAGCCAACTTTGCTTATAATGTTTTAAATTAAGACATATTGTTAGTTGTTACATGACTTAATTGGTTATACCATTACTGCTAATATACTAAAACTATTAAAACCATTTCAATATTCCAATGACTATTAATCAATCATAATCACTTTATTATAAAAACAATAGCAAAATGAAATAACCCTATAAATTTAACGGGTTGAAAAAACATTCTAGATATTTACTATTAAAACATTCTAAGGATGTTATAGCGTTAATTTTTCCGAATCTCACACGAGAATTGACTTGGAAAAGATCGCCTAAAGCACATGCAGTGTTACGTGAGCGTTCATCACACTACATTAAGCCAATGCATGTTAATACAATGTCGGAACAAAGAACTTAAGAAAAATTTAGTATTCCATACCAAACATATTTTATAAACAATTATTTTTATAGAGGCCCGGTCGTTATATCGGTATCATCATCACTGCAATTCTTATTCAATTGACATACCACATTGCTTAACAAAGATTAGGGATGGGATTTTTTTTTCTACATTATTCCATGCTTCGTGGATTCACCCGCATGAAATCACTTCTATGTTCTTCTTTGCAAGCTTTGTCCTGACAATAACAAACGCAAAAAACTCAAAAAACGCAAAAAAATCAATTTGTCGTAAACCTATCTGGAAAATTTATTTACAATTAACGCATTAATTAATAAATATCAGATTTACATTAGCGTTGTATAGATATATGTTGAAATAATTCAGTTTCAAACATTATACCTACAGTAGGAATTTATCATATTCGAAAATCATAGAGTTCGTAACATCCTTGGGAACAAACCAACTACGTTTCAACTCGGAAGTACAAGGACATGCCTCTAGGGGTGTTGAAAGTTGGCACCGTGATTGGCCCATTGTAAACTCACAACCACGTCTTCGGACTACTAACACAAGCCTTTCATAGCTGCCATTTAGCAGAATTGGTTGCGGTTCACCCTTGATATGCAATTCAATGCCTCTAATAATTAAGCTTCAAGTCTATAAAAATATTAAAAACTTAAGTATCAATAAGACATTTTCATGATTATTGATATGCGCTTAATTTATATAAATAGATAAGTGTCTCATAATGTCGGAACAAGCCCCAGTCGATGTAAATTACGTTCGTAATTCCCAATATTTTACTAAAATTGAAATGACCCACTCCATTGATACCAATATCTGCTTTGAATGGGTTCCAATTAAAGGGCACGAGTATAAATCT
>JADANM010005714.1:5540494-5581658 GCA_026213755.1 Eurema hecabe
TGTATCAACTGTTAAGGGCGTAATATGGGTGTGCTACGGGATGTGAACATACTTTATTTTAGTTTATTTTCTCATATAAATTGTAAACTTATATAAACGAGTACTTTATGTTTTATTTTTATTAATAACACAATTATGAAATACCTACTGATCACATAGCAAAACTTCTATGAGTACACGATACTCAAACAATTACATCACATGTACTTACATTCTTGTGAAACATGAACAAAACGGCAAACAATACTTATTTTCGGACACAGTATTTTCTGTCTGCTCCATCCCAAGTACACTTGTAGAACGTTGACAGCCAAGCTTACCGTCTTGGCGTAAAAAGTACATTGTATAGTGTGAGACGGAACAATCTGCAGGTGCTTACGGAGGGTTGAAGTCAGTAAGATAATACCCCTTCACTCTCTCCTCTACCGAGGATTATACCCTGAAGCTAGTCTATTTAACGTCACGTGCAATTCTGAAATCTTCGTTAAAACGATCAGTTTTCGCCAACATTTTTTAGAGTATTATGGTATCGGCAGCTTAAGAATTATAATTTATTGAATAATATTTTATGAAACATAATTCCTAAGCTTATTTTATATTCTATTAAAAAGTTCAAAGGTACTTAAAGTTCTAACTGGTTATAAAACATAGGTAATATGAAGCTTAATTTTTAGTCGTAGGCATATTATTATATAACATAAATACGTAAACATTTTAAGTATGAAACAAATTTAAAAGTGCCAAAATTCCCGCCTAAACAAATTAGGTTTTCTTAATCTGCGCTGACCGATTAAAACATTTCTGTAACTTGCTTAAGTTAAATGTTCTAATTAGTTTTTTTAATGTCGTTTAAGTATCTTTTAAACTGTAAAGTGAATTCTAAAAGCGTTAGAATAAGAGCATGACAATGCATTGGCTGGGGTTCGTTAATGCCTCTCCGGGAGAGGATTAGTTCATGAAATGGTCCCGCTTAGACTCAGCGTGAAAGCTGGCGGCGATTCTGAGGCGCTACTCAACAATACAATCAACCGTTGCCAGGTTTGAGACGTATTTAGCTTAGACTGATTATATTACTGATGGAACGTTTCAAATCGTTCCTACTCACGCTTTCTATTCTAATGTAATATAGTTTATTGTGTAATTAGAATTAAGAAGAGGAAATAATAAATCATCATTACATAGTAAAAAACGAAGTCTCTTTCTTCGGGACAGACAGAATGTGTATGTGTGCTTAGTTTTGTAAATCTTTAAAACTACGAAACCGATTTTCATGGATTTTTAAAGATAAAGTGATTCAAAAGGAAGATTTATGTGTACTAACTATCGCGTAAAACCGCGGGGCGCGGCCAGTATTAAAATAAAATATCATACACTTCCAACCTGAAGCTTCGTTCATACCAATGGGTAAAATTCGGAATTTACTATGAATATATATATATATATGAAATATTGATAGATAATAAATAGGTAAGTGTTTTAGTTGTGTGTATTATTATAGTAAAACTCGTAAATATAAAAGTACTAAGTACATCTTAAACATCCATCGCAACCAAAATATTTAACTTGTTCCTTTTTTCAGGGAGTTCAGTTGACACTTCAAACAAAGTTAGAAAACTTTTGGTTTTCAATGGCCTTATTGGCTCTCTATAGGATTTTATGGAGTGGGAATGAAATTGAAAAGACGATGTAAAGAAGAAATTTTATTACTTCATTTCGAACTATAATAGTATTCTACTATTATTTTTAAATATCGATGAACTAATAAAAAATTATGGAATGAGTTTTTGTTAATATGTATTGAATGTTATGTTAAAAGCTTTATTATATTTTAATATGGTCGCAATGAACCAATATCTTTCATTTTAAACGTAACAACAATCATATATTATGTAGGTATAGTTGTCAACAATTACAAATTTATATAAAACACACCCTGTTGAATATAAAATAAGTATATTAAAAATAAATCGAATTTCTAGAAATACTGTAAAGTTGTTTGTCTTTCGAGAGCTTATTTCTCCATCAACTTGCAAGATGGAAAATGTGGAGCGGTGTCGAATCCTGGATTTCCAATACTCCGACACAATTACTTTTTACATTCGCATTTTAAATTGACATTTTTCGCATTATTTCCATTAATATTACAGTCGTTAAAAAAAGGCATGTTATAAATAGTGCTGTTACAATTTTTTCTTTTTGTTTTTAACCGCTTTATTAATATACATTACAGCATAATAATGAATGGCGACGGTTACTATTATAATATAGTATAAGAATATATTCACGACCTCCTTTGTTATCTATTTAGTGACGCTCATATATTTATAAACTACTCTGGTTTTTTTATTTACTTATTCAAATGAAAAAAAAATACGCAGACGAAGTGTATTAAAAAGATTACTTGTTAGTAGCACGATCGTGTCTAAACTATACTAAAATTCGGAGGAAAATAATTATTAACATACATTCACCCATTTAATGATTACCAATTAAACACACAATATCTGTACCATGAGATTCAGTTCAATACTTTATTTGTTCCATTAATAACTTGCTTAGAATTAGTGGTTACTTACCCACGAATATAGTGAAACATAGTTTTGAAAAGGCTTGCAAGCGCGCCTGGGGCGTTTCGCTTGGAATATAATAATAGTCGTCGGGTACCGAGGAATATCATCTCGGTACATTGTGAGACGCGGAAGCTCATTAGATGACGCCCGGGGCCGCCACCGCTCAGCTACCTTCTATGCCAAGAACTCTTATCCTCAGTCCTCGGCCAAATTAGTTTTATTATGCCACTCGCATATGCTCAGGTATGTTAGATCAAACTGCATGAGAAAAAGAATTCGTGAAGTTACTTATAAATTCATCGTTTTTTATAATCTAAATTAATAAAAATCTAATTAGTAAAGGTTATGTTATGTGGTTTAACAATATGAAAACGGAATATGATAAATGTATGCAACTCGTGCGAATTTATTTTTAAATAAGCAGTGGAATAATTTCAATTATTTACTCAGCGTCTTGTTCGACTTTATAGTAAAATAAGTTTGATACGAAGTGTTTGCAACTATGTCAGTGGGATATCTGGAGCAGTTTCTGTAGCCGATGTAATATTTTAATCTTATCTTTCGTGTCAAGTTTCGTGTCCCACGAGGAAACTTTGATCTGCGGTTCAACTTTCAAGAAGAGAAACTTTCATCAAGTGTGACTTTCTAACTATACGGCCAAATGTATGAGAATGTTTAGTTAAATATTCAGGCAAAACATTTAAATTTGTCCTCTCAACGAGGACGTCTTGCTTATAATTATAAAACGTATGTAAACTTTTTGACTTATTTGCGTTGTTTTATATCTTATGTGTTATAATTTAATTAATTATTATCTATATCGACATTTCTAAAAAAAACGAGACATTTAAATAATCATTTTTAAGTGATTATATAAAAGAGGTAGATTAAAGAAATTAGCAAACTATTAAAACACGAAAGTTTAGAAAACTCTTAGTATTCTTCCGCCAAAGAACCATAGCTTGTTCTAATTGTTCCGGTGTTCATCAAAAGTTATCTTTTGTCCCGTAGTGACTAAGCAGCTCTGAGAAGCCTTGTTGGGCGCTTCCGATATTTGTTAAGCTTGTGTCAGTTTTAAGACGGCGGCCACGGATAATTAATGTGTAGAACCTCTTTCAAACTGTAAGTAATTAAGCAAACTTCTAATTAAATATTACAGGGACAGTATTTATTTAATAGGCCTATTTTGTATTTTTTCCGTTTTAGGATAAATGATGAGAAGATATAAAGTATTGTTGTTACATGATATTAGTTATGGTAGTATTGTTAAACAAAATCATGTTGTCTAGAGGATCTATATTCAGATTTCATATTTAATCATCGACGTTTTGTACTTCAAACCTACTTTGTATATTTAGTTGTATAACAAAAATTCATCAAACATTTTCTTTTACGTTAGATAACTAAGGTATTGGAAAAAAAACAAAAATGGAATTGGCATTCTCAACCTCTAAAGAACTAGACAGAAAAATAAAAAACGAGAGGGACACCATCTCGGCGCTTACTTAACGGATTGAGACAAAACAAAGTGAAGTTTTTATTCTTAAAATTTGTATAATAACACTGGCAAGCTTTTGTTGTCCGAAACTTTTGTATAAAACTATTACTGTTTTATCTGTTATTTTCAGAGTTTGTTCTTATAATATTTTATTTGGATTTGGGGCTGGAATTATTTTACTTTAGCTTTTTACATGAAGTATTAAGCAAAAAAAATATATTTATTAAGGCATGCGCTATAAAATATGAATACAATAGCAATTACGTTAATTAATGACTTATTAAGCACAACAGATTGTAATTGTAGTGCAGCGAGCTTAGCCCGCAGTCTCAAAACATTTAGTGTCATTTGAGGTAACGAGATAGTCAGTCTCGTCTGAACACTAATCCCACTCACGAAACTCCACAGATGTAGATACGCAATGGAATCGCGATTAGAAGGCTTTGTTTAGTTTGATTGGAGCCTCTAAAGCCTGCATTACTGAGAGATAGCACGATTTCTTCTCATCCGTGGTTGATAACTCCGATTTTGCATTGAGATCGGTTAATCTTTGAGTTGCAAGATTTACACGATACCGATCTAAATGTGATGTTGTCTGTCTAGCTTAGGACGAGGATAGGGTTAATGACACGGAAATTATTTGGGTTAAATTCCTACGGGCTCGGATTGAAAGATAAGGGGCCAGAGATTTGTTGGTGTCAGTTTCTGTGGTTGTTTTATCGGGATTGCCTCAGCTAGAAGCCCTAGGATAAGTTCGGCGATATATTAGTGTCTCGAGTTCGGCCAGCGATTTAAACTTGATGTGTCGGAAAGTTTCTAACACGTCTCGTGGTTAAAGTTTAAGAGATAAAACTTGATACTTATATACACAGATCATATAAGAATTGCAAAAAACGTGAATATAATGTAGGTGGTAGCTTTTTAAATATTGATTTTAACGTTCACAAATAATTATTTATATGATTAACACATAAATAAATAAATTTATTACTTGATAATATTAAAGAAATGGAAATCAAATTTTGTATTTTGTGTACATTTCTCAGCATTTTGAATTTTTAAATTAAACAAGGCTGTAAGAACTATTTTTGCTGTAGTGCAGTGTTCTTAGCAAAGATACCTTAGCAGCAATACAAACGGGTCACATAAAGATAGTCATAACTATGTAAGAGGCAGATATCCGAGCCATTTATCTGTTCCATCATAGTTCCGTTGCAGCCGGATGCAGCCGGTCAACGGATAATTGATTATCCGCCAGTTAACCGGTTAAAGCTACCACTACCTCAAATATGCAGCCTTTCATCTTGCTTAAACGTCGTTAGGGAAATTGTCCCAGGCCTTAGCAATAAATAACAATATGCTTTTATAAAATAAATTGAATTCAAATCATATTAACAAAGTATTACATACCACTAATTAGTGTTTGTATACTCGTAGCCCTCGTAGTCAAGTGCTACGTCGTAGCTGGAATTGTTTCGATGAAGGTATTAATTTAATGTTTCGCCTACTTTCAATTAATTATCATGCTTTATTCGTAATATATGCATTTTGTTTCATTAAAATAATCCTCATTCAGAATTTGCTGGTAGAGTATTTCAATAGAGTGCGATAGTATATAAATATGTACGGTGTATGGTGAAATAAATTGTTCTTAAACAGCAAGGGCAACAATAAGGTGTTATCAAAGACATGACAGTAGGCCTTCGACCGCGAGGCGTCTTGATAATTGACGCTCGGGAAATTACATGTCAGGCCGCAGACAGTTGTTGATGACGTCACGACTTGATTATAAACGATTTATTTCGCAAATGACGCACGATGCCCAAGCCTGGAACTGTGATTATTTTGATTATTTCAGATGTTCCCATAGGAAGATAAACTTTGAAGGACGTAGAGATAAATTAAAATTTAGGCATCAAAAGTACCTATAAAAAGAGAAAATAAAGGTGAATAATGAAACTTATTATAATACCTCTCTCATGTCTTCTGTGTAATAACAAGTTCTGTTTTTATAATTTTTTTTAGCGAATTGCTCTTGTGTACCTTTTAAATAATGCTAAATTTTCATCATGTTAGCCTCCCGGAGGCTTACCACTATACAAAAGCAAAAGAATTATTTACTTTATATCAATGTTATTAATTAATTAACATTCAAAAATGAATCGACTGTTTGAAATCCATCCTAGTATAAATTAGCATGACGATGTTTTCATCATTTAGTAGAAATCAGTAAACTTAATATGCATGCGGCACAGAAGCACAATGCAGCTGCTCAGAGACTCGTGTTAAAAATGTTTTAAAAAATAAGTGTTTCAGTCTCATTACTATAAAACACAAGCTCGAGGGTCCAGATGAAATATAGTGTATTTCGTGGACACACATAAATATGAAAATGGCAAATTGATAATAGCATCGTCCTCCATTATAAGCAGTCGGGCTGGCACCATACGGTTAAGTGGCCGGGTAATTAATGTGCCGCAAAACGAGTGGCCCGGATATTCCGGATGCACCCGGCTATCACGAAACATAGACCGCGTTGCATTTCTAAATTAAAAGAGACAAAGAGGCATAGCGTGATTCGGACACCGAAATGGCAGATCGGAATGCAATAGTGGCGCGAATAATAAAAATAGTGACATTGAGAACATTTGTTGCATTGAGCCTTTCGGCGGGTGGATTAAATAACTTAAATACCTATCAATGATTTAGTAAAGTTGTTTTTCTGTTTGGTATTGTTCTAAATTAAAACACAAAGAGGCGTAGCGTGATTCGGACACGGAAACGGAACATCGGAATTCAATAGTGGCGCGAGTAATAAAAGTGGTGGCCTGTTGACAGCATTCGTTCGGTTGAGACTTCATTTCGGTGGGTAAATTTGTTGAGCGGTGGTCCGAAATTGCGAGCTTATTGCGTCCACCGCTTGTTTGTCGTCGGTCAAAGCTTTGTACAGCAAGGTGAGCCGACAATCAAATAAATGTTCAGAAATTACGCAGACACTTGTTCACGGTTTTCACAATTGTTGTCGTTATTGTTACTTATTTTATTTTTCGTGAAAAGGAAGTGTGGTTGGTGAACTATGGCGCGTTAAATTTATTAGTTCATATATTTTATGATATCTATGTTTTCATCTGCATTTCACTTTCACGTTTAATTCAGAAAAAATAAAATTGTTTTTTTAGAAACAGTAGTTAAGAATTTTGAGCAAAATAATATGAATATTTAAATTCAAGACTCCTAGCAGCACTTGATTTTAAAGTCTCAGACGGGCATCATCAATATTTGTTTTATGAAAATTAGTTTCTGCACAACTTAACTGAGAACACAGAATTCCTGCATTATGATATCCAGGAGAAGTTACTTAAGTTTAAAACTATAAAATTATATAGAAAATAATCCATTAATCCGCATCTCGAGTGGAATAGCGCAGGCACTTGGCACAAGTTTAATGTACTGTAAACAAGGTATAGTTATCGCAGCGAACTAAATCAACTACTGCTGCGTTCCGCGGCCGTTTCTCATGTCACCTACTGGTATCGCTAGTGACAAATAGCGAATCATCAACGGTTTTTTGGCAAGCGCAGCGAATACAGATGTTTTGGTACGCGTTCTAATATTATCATTCTGTGCTTTGAGATTTAAAACTTGTCGAATCTATTTCGTAGTTCTTAATTGCTTAGTAAAAACAGTTTAAATGAAATATTTTAATTGATGATGAATTATTGTAGTATATTTTTATAATATGGCGGGCAGAGGATCGCCTGATGGTAGGTCACCCTCGCCCATGAATCTATAATACAGGGAATTGGAGGATGGAATAATATCAAAAAGGAACAAATGGTGTTCGGTGCTATTTAAATAAGAAAATAGTACTGACCTTGTATCAGAAAGCCTAACTGTGCAGCAATAAAATTTTCAATTTGCAATAAAACATTTTACAATGGACCTCTTATAAAGTATAGCTTAAAGTATAGCTTTATAAAGCCATAAGAAGAAAACATAACAAATAATTTGAAAGGATGTAAAAATACATAATTATTGTTAAAATTAAATTTAGTTCCTGATATTTTAGTTACACTAATTAAGCAGATTTTAGTTAGCTCAAAGTACATATTAAAACACGCTAGAAATAGATGTAAAACATTTTCATATAGTTATTCCAAACTTTTCTCGCTCTCGTGTATGATGCGTAAAGCCTGATAATCCGGTTCAGCTTAACAAAAACTAGAACAAAATAAGCTTAAATAAAATATGTTTACTTACCTCAGAGAGATTATTTTGTACGCTCGCCGACGATTGAACAAATTGTTACAGGGATTTAAAGGAATTTTTACGGGGACTAGACGGACGATGTATAGATGTTAATACCCGTGAATAATAGGAAAATCATATTTTTATTTAGATAGAAAGGGTAAAATATTCTTTCAATATGGAACTTGCACATCTGAAGACTGTTTTGATATACCTGTTTGTATTTACATGAATATTCTTTTTCGTCTTTAATATTTAAGATCTCGCTTCTAAACACTAATCATATTTTTTAATCCTCAAGAAATAAATAGGTTCGATCATGAATCCATAGAAACTACTAAAGCCTATACTTTGTTGAGTTTAATTAAATTCTAAAACAATGATGCCTTAGAGTTATCATATTTTTTACAAGCAGTCTTATCCTGAAACTGGTATTTTGTGCTAATGCTGTTACAAAAACTTTCGGTAATTAGTAAACAGGGCGTTTTGAAATTAAAGCAAAATTTCGGCACGGCTGCTCTTTTATGACGTGTTCTTATCTCAGGCTCACGTGTGCCGCGAGACTCGTATTCTTTGCCCACGTTAAGAATTTACTCATCACGCGATACAATTCTATTTTGCCTCTTATTCCCATGTACTTAAGGTCGATTTAATTCACACTAGTATTAATGAGTGCATGCAGTGAAGTGTATATTACAAGTGGTGGTATTGTGGGCAGGGCGCTTTGTTTGAAAGTGTCGCCGATATATCTCGAAAGTTGTGCGGCGCAGCGACATGTGATGCAACGGTACTATACTGTAAGTAACAGAAATAATGGTTTAATTGCACACAATAGACTTCGTTTCCCTATAAATTAAGTAACAGCGTAAATAAATGACGCTGAAATAAGTACAGATGCGGAAACGCTCAATGCTTAAAACCCTTTTTCGCTCTAGAACGCGTTTTAAAGAGGGTTGAAAGCATAAAGATTTTATAGTATTCATTTTATATCTTAATTAAAGTAGTAGTCTATTGTTTGATTTCTTTATTAATGATTTATAGTAATCCGCTTATTAAGTAAGATTACTGAGTTCGTAAAATCTTTGTAGATCTTCAAGATAGGGTAGGAAGATACTTTATTGTAATAAATTAGGGATTATTATAATTCCTTAAAAGTGAAAATAAAGATGTAATAACCAAACAGTCTAGTCATTCTAGTACAATATCAAAATAAATTTCATTCTAAATTGTTTTAATGTTTAGCTGCAACTTCCGTTGACTAAATATTATTTCGATGAAATTTTGAACGAAAACTGTTAGTTTTACAGGCAAAAGAGGCAACATGATCCACGGCTCGGACAGGCCGAATTCCTTTTAATACGTATCTGTTCGGCTGGGAGATTGCAATGTTTGTTTCAATTTCCTCTGCCGGCCCAATGCACGCTTTTTCTATTTAGAATCCTAGTGATTTTTATTGACATAGACAGCGGCCCTTGTACACATTTTGGAATATTAATGTCGCTAACCACATTTAAACTACTATTAATTCAAGTATAAAAAGAATAATTCTATTGTTAGCGATATTTGCTTATTTATAGAAGTAAATTTCCATTAATACTTTATTAAATTACAAGTACAAATGTTTCATTATATTAATACACCAGCAAATTAATAGTTTGTCAACAGTGGAATATTTAAAATCAATTCACATTTAATCATAGTACGAAATAATTGGAAATTGTACAACTTATCCTAATTTAGAACTTTCACAGACTGGATGGTGCGCGAAGTAAGTTTGAAAAGAAAAATACCTTAATATTAATAATAACAGACTGCAATGGAAGCAGTAACGTTTGTGATGTTATTTTATCCAAGTGAGGTAGAACAATTTTGTAGTTAGTAATATTTGAAATAACATTGGAAAGTTGTGAGCGTTGAGTGTAGAGAACAAATTGGAATGTGCTGGTACAGCTTCCAACTTGCCGTCCATTGGATTCATGGTCTTTTTTGTAAGTTACCTAGAATCTATCATTTTAAATACGGCCATTGTTTTCTAGCAATCTCAGTTCCCTTGTACTACTGGAAGCTTTTAAAGGACAATGAAAAAATGTAAAAACAACACGTAGGTTTATCGTTACTATCAAAATGATTACGTAATAATAATGTTTACGGAATATGTTGTGTAATTGCAATTCAAAAATTTCAAGTCATCAAACGTAATAAATTATTGCTCTTATTAATATATCTGCTTCTGTGGTTAATTTTCTCTCTATAGGAATAAAATCAAATAATACGAGAATTAATATTACCTGCTGTAGATATTTGCGTTCCATCCTATTACTATTATAAAGGCGAAAGTTTGTAAGTATGGATGTATGGATGTATGGATGTATGGATGTATGGATGTTTGTTACTCTTTCAGGTAAAAACTACTGAATGGATTTGAATGAAACTTTACCACAATATAGCTTATACATCAGAATAACACATAGGCTACAATTTTCGAGGATTGTAAGGGAGGAAAGGGAGGGTCACAGTTTATAAGAAAGTCCACGCGAACGGAGTCGCGGGCAATAGCTAGTGTTGTATAATTCTTATACTATTTCATTGTTGTAAAAGAACTAAATTTTATAATAAATAAAAATATTATAAACAAAAAGCTGCGAGATACGATGAATATAAAGAGATTCAGCGATATACTTGTAAGAACCGATACAAATGTTTGCTATTAATCCTAATTTATAACACGTATTCAGATACAACTAGTTCATTTCAACTCTGCCGGCCACGGAGCACTGCAACTATTTCCATTATACATACACATTTATTTGTTCAGTAAGCTGTACAGTGCTTATTTTGAATAATACGCGATATCTCGTCTAACATACAATCTACGCATTGAATGTATTGTTAACAATGGGATAGGGAACCAACTTTTGTCATTACCTTTAAAATATTACCGTAATATACGTGATACGGTGATACCGACTGTATGTGAAGTGATATGTCCTTTTCATTTTAATCGTAAATTGGAATCTGAAAAGGCATGTTGTATAGTTTCTAACGGGCCTTTGTTTCTATTACGGATTTTTGTATTAAGCTGTGTATGTAACGAACTAATCGGACCAAGTATTGATTTATAAAGCTTAGCTTTAGTTCTTCGTGATGTTAGTATTACCTAATGACGTAAATATTTCGCAAGAATCCGTATTACGGCCAAAGTTACCTGCCAGAACTATTTCAGTTTCATATTAGTTATAGCGCATTTAGCGTATCAGCAGACGAGAATTAATATCTAAATTACTTAGGAAACCTAGCTTACTAAGGTCATATCTGAACAAGCATTTCATCCATCTAGGTTATAACTTTTTTATTTAAAATTTTACTAATTGAGTTTTTTTATAATATTACGTTCCATATGCATTTGACACACACACACACGGGTGAACTGTATATATTTTTTGCTAATTACGGGAATGAGTCCTTCTCGGATTGTATTGTCAGAAGTCTAAGGAAAATATACTCGACTTTAATAAACGACCTGACGTTTCATGATGTTCTTCAAAGTAAATAAACTATAAAGTATGTGCTATCGTAATGTGTTACCAATATGTCTTGCATGCATTTAGTTCGGTAGCCGTGTCGCATCGCGTGACTGAATTCCCGTGGAAGCGTTAATGGTGCCTCGCCTACCTGTCAGATGAGTGTCACAGAGTTCCAACAGGATTTTAGACTGACACAGATTTTGCGAGCCACGCTACTTTTAAAATTTATGGAACTTAAACAAAACTTGTTCATTGGAAATATTATGGTAAGCTGTTTAAACTCTTTTTAAATCGATAAAATTTATGTGAGTTGTATAGAGGAGTAAAACTCGAAAGAAGAATTGAATATATAAATGTTAAATCTAGATAACTTCGTTAAAATTTTTCATACCGATGTAGCTAAAACATTTTTCCCATCTGTGTATTTTGTTTTGCTATATTTGTAATTCGTTCCAAATTCTCACAACAAGCAATTACATAAACATTACGGCCTCGAGGATAATGATGCTTCATATATTTCGTCAAAACAAAGTAAAGATGAGAAATTGTTTTATAATAACTAATAAGTACTTAATTTTATATACAAATTTAGAAACAATAACAATTTAAGTCCAAATTCAATCTTTGTGACATTAAACATCGACACTAATAATCCCAAAAGTTTTCAAATATTCAAGCGGGTCGACGCTTTAAAATAAAACTTGAAAACGTTTAATTCTTTAAACAAAAACATGTAATAAAGTATCAGAATTTCAATAAACATAAAACTTGGGAGAAACGAAACAATTCGTTTACACTTTTAAGAAGAAAATTTCATTTGAAATGAGATATTGTTTGAGTTGATATTTTGGAATTGTTTTCAAATTCCAATCAGGGATTAAAAGCGACTCCGATCTCTCGTTGAATAGAGTTACTCTGAACAAACAAGCGTCAAGTTATTTCCAGGGAACTTTTTAGTGCGATTTGCACGGTTTGCGTCCCTTTACAGTTCACTGGAATTTTGGTACCTATTTTGTACACTGCCGTTGAGTATTGACGTGCCCTGACCCTTTTTAATGGTATGGGAACGGGTATGTTGTTACACTTTGAATTTTAATTACATTCTTATTGTTTTTTGTTCTTACTTCGGGTGTGTGTGCATTTATAGGTGAAACGATTGTTTCAGTATTGATGTAGCGTAGAAAAATATTAAAATGATTATGAAACTTTAACAAAGATTAAAGTAATTGATAATTCAAGTTGTACGTGGTTGGTTGTATTTCGGAGCGCATTGCCCCGCTCGCAATTAAACAACGAATCTAGTCTCAATATCTAAGTTAGTCACCCTCGAGGCTCATCATCTTAGTTTCATGATGGTGTAGAACTTGCTTGTAAGTTCTCAAACGCATGTTTACCGCCTGTTAATTTGACATGACCTTGCTTTTGGCTTGTAATGTGTTCCTTGTTCATGTTATATTTAAGTTTATAGGCACAGTGTTTGCAACTGGAATGAAGTTTTGTAATATTGTACGAGTTTTGGTTAGTAATAATGGTCTTCTGGCACTTAGAATGAGACATGTATAAATAGTTTTTTTGGGCGTATGTAACAATGACGTCACATTACGATGTTTGGGTGTAAATTTATAATCAACTGTTGCAGTGTTAATAGTGATTAACAAAATTTAAAACTTCCAATTACAATTTACCAAACGCTCAAAATTTAATTCATTGGAAAGTTCATGCTTACTTAACAAATGTCTCGTTAAAAACCTGACTCTGTAAAACGTATTTTTAATTTCACATAAAACCTCTTTGCTCAAAAGCTTAAATAATAATAATAGGGATTCAGTTGAACAATATCCATTCGTTATATAACGCAGGTGTCTTTTATACGACATGGCGTGACTTTAATACTCGCGAACATATTTGATGTTGTACTTTCCGTACTGATAATATTGAAATTACGCTTTTTCCTATAACCCGTAAGACTTCATCAGACTTTATATTAAAGTGTTGATGATGACAATTATGAATCACATTTATTTATATTATTATAACTATATAGATAGAGCTGACGTAAATATCTAATTTGAGTTACATTTCATATCTATAATTTTTTTTTTGTTTTTACAAAAAAGGTGTCACGTGCATTTGAATGCGACTGTTAAACATATTTAACTTATTTTCAAAACGATATTAAGAGTCTGAATCGTAAAAATTCTAGAAGGATGTGAATATATCATTATATCAACTTGGCAACAACATATACCTATTGGCTACAATTGCTTGTTTTGGCATCGGGTTATTTTTGTTATGTTTTCTTTCGGCGTATTGGATGTCCATTATTTCCAACAAGCTAACCTTACAATTTTTGCGAGCAAGTAATTCGGTCCCGACCCATTCGTGGCATTTCACTGGCTCGAATAAAACATTGGAACGTTGCTATAGAGAGCATTGAAGAATAACCACCATTTCTTATTACAATATCTCAAAATTTAGATTAAGTAGATCAATTAGATTAGTATCAATTAGATTTACGAATTTGATATGCTATCATTATTGTTTCGAAATACGACGAAAAGTATTTTCCTCACATTATTATACAATTATAACTTAAACGTTCCTTCTAAAGCGGAATAGAAATGAAGTTCGTCCAATGTAAAATTAAAATAACCTAAAAAAATTACTACATCAATTACAAGTTACTACATCAGTTCCATTTTCTTGCACATTTTATCAAACCTCCGCGTGGTTGCATTATTGACGTGTTCCTTTATTTAAATAGTGTTAAGATCCTTCTAGAAGGTATGTATGTTCATTGAATCCGCGTCAACTCGCTCGGTCACGTGCTGAAGTGCGGAGCGATGTAGCGCGCAACCGCCACTCCACAGTAAAAAGACTCGCCAGAGAGGATTTGAATAATATATAGTAACTCTTTAATTCTTCACTGTACAGAAAGGTGCTATGTTTGTTTAATGGATATTCATCGCTTAGCTTCTTAAGATAGGGTTCAGTTTGCCGCAGTGTTGCCAATGCTAATAGCCTCCCCATATGGATGAGGATAGGTATAAATTAAAAAACTGTCTCGCTATTGCAGTGGTCGTTTAACTGCTATAAAGCATTGGGTTTTAAAAACGTATTAGTAGGTACATGTAGTGTAAAATAGTCGCACAAATAATAGTGTAATAAAGTTACGCATTCTGTAATAGCATAAATTATTAATAAATTATTAAGTCTATGTGCTTTAAAATGAGCTATAATTGGTAAGAAAAATATGAATCGTATGAAACCCTTTAACGTTATTAAAATTTTAAAATCGAGCATTATAAATAAACACGAAAATGAATATGATTTGCAAAAGCAACAGGGGTTATCGCACAAAACCAATGCTTAACAATATGTCTGGCGTATTAGACAATGAAACGAAGCCAAAGATATGAAAGAGTGTCATAAATAAAAGGCTTGGTATAAAAGTGTTCTTTATGAAGTGTCGCCGCAGACGAGGCCGGGCGGCTGATACCTATTTGAAATTCCTGTAATATCAACTAGTGATGTTACATTCGCGATAAGACGTATTGAGCGGATTTGTAATATCGATAGCAAAAATTCAATTTTGACTTTTTACGTATACCAGAATTTGTCAATCATTTTTTTTTTATTTTAGTTAGGCAAACGAATAATGATTTGAATAACACTTGTAATTATAAGTAGATTTAATTGCGTGTAAGAAAACACTGAACTTATTTCAAAAATTACTACTACAATAGTTTTAATACTTTCGTATGTAAGCTGTCCAAGAAATAGAATAGATCGGTTAGAGTGGTTGTCGATATAACGAAGACGTAACACATCACTGTAAATATCGGTCAGGACCGGCACAGAGGGTCGAAGTTGGCGAGGGAGAGTCTAATAAAATATGTAGATTTGATGACTTGTCACATTTTTTGCGACAAATCCGAGATTCAATGTTTTTAGCCTTTTACAGACATTTCACGCTTTTTATTAAGACCTTAATAACAAGTTCCGTTATTCAATATTAGAAATCTTCAGCAGCGTCGATTACATTGTATTGCGTCAGTTTTTCTGTTAGGGAGTGATGTTTTTCGCTTTACAGGGTTTGTTCCGTAAAATATAAATTGAAATTCGTATAGGATAGTCTGTTTCGATCAATAGAGAAGAAACGTATCTTTCAGAGGTATACAGAATGTTTTACACATAATCTTAACTAGTAATTGACCTACTTTAAATATAGTAGTTTTTTTCCAGTGAAGCGTTTTACATTCTTTAATGCTTGTAGGTTAGGTCAAAAAGAATCTTAAATTTCTATGAAATATTACAGTGGGAAGTCTAACAGCGAACATATTTCAACATTAGAGTGGTCTGCGAATCAATAGTTCAATCGGCAAGTGGCTGCCCATTCTATCAGCGATTAGTTTTGGTCTAGTAGCCACGTGGCCATTACTTGCCTCCAAATGTAGAAGTGATTATTATGACTCAACAATCACTGTAACTTGCACTTAGCCTTTATTTATCGAGAACTTATTAATCGAGAACAATATTTTATCTTATTTGGCATCAAAGATGTTCATAATTCTTAAAAACGTCTTATCAATATAACAATCATCAATATCAATGTTTAACTGTTCAAGTTTTTATAATCCTTCTTACGTTATTTATTCAATATATTATAGGGTTATTTCCATTGGTAAAATTTAACATATCGTTACTATGCGTATTGTAGATCCAATTACAATTACATCTACAACGCCACAAACTCCTGCATACAAAATTTTCTAATAGAAGCGTCAGTAAATTGAGCCTTTATATAAGTTTATGCTAAATAGCAGTCATACTACTTTTGTTCACTTTTACATTAAATCACTATAATTAGACGTTTATTTTCTACACGATCTGATGCGGTAAATGCGCACATATAAAAATAATGTCACCTAGAATTGCGGACTAGAACCACAGGCAGAATGCACCGTGTTATCATATTGGATTCAGGAGCAGATATCAATTACGATAAAACCACTGCACATTCTAGTCTACTTCGTTTGAATAAGTCGCAGTACGATGAAATTTCTCTCGTCTTTACTCACGTTGAAATTAAATTTACTTTTTCATACTTTAAACTGATCTTTCATATGTTACGTAAAATTGTATTGATTCATTTAAATGCATTATGTTATGTAGTATCGAAATAGTAATAATATATTGAATGATGCAAATTTACTTTATCTACACCTAAAACAGGTTTCAAAATACAAACACACGAAATGATTTGGCGGTTCTTTATCTTCAAAAAAACGGATTTGAAATGGGTTATTGTTGTGCTTTTTTATTTTGTCAATTTACAATTATACTTCGATACCTTAAAAATAAATTCTCAATTAGTGTGTTAAGTAAGCTATTTCTTATATCCAATTACGCAAAACCTGTTGCAGAGATAAAGCAAAGCTTGTTACCAAGCTCGCGGATAAAACAATCTAAACAAAAATGCAATTCGCATTTAAATGTCCGCTTCAATCCATCCACGACTCGCCAGTAAAGAATCGGCCGAGGTCCATTATGATAATGAAAGTGACTCCCGTTTGTCTTAAAGTCGTAGCTCAATTTGCAAGGCGAGAGATAAACGCTGTTAAACTGTCGAAGTTTGTGACAAAGCCTGAATAATGCAGATTACACTGAGAAAAATACGGCCGCAGTCAAATCTGCATATTTTATTGGTCCTTTTTCCGCATCCTTTATTCACATCGCTCGCTCGTCCAAACTCCGAACCATCCGCTGGGGACGTGTCTTTATAAAACTGTGTCGATTTTTCTCTTGCTACTCATTCCGAACGATAAGGTGAGAGAGATTTATTTTCTTAATTGCTATAGTACCTATAGATCGTAATATTTTGTTTTCCCCATGAAATGCGTTATGCCTTTAGATGTTATAATGAATATAAATTATATTTTCACAATAAATTGTGTACAATTATACGACATTTCTACTATTTGTTGTATTACCTAAAGTTAAATTTTCACCGTTCCTTTAATACTTTTAAATAATGTTAAACCAAGTGATTTATCTTTACAATTAAACTTGGGTTATAATATGGATTATCTTACAAATGGTTTAAATTATTATAAGATAATATTAACTAAATAATTACTAGTCGGATGAAGGGATAAGGATCTGCTGTTCCAATTCCCTACAAAATGCCTAACATGGCAGTGTAACAGATTTAATATAATTAGCTTTCCGTCTACGATTACGTGAGTGTCGACTCCAAAATTAATGGAAATAGGTCGTCTTATCCTACGCCTTTTGTTTACCCGGAAATCAAATTTTAACTAAACAATTTTGATTTATAACTAGATTAAAAAAACAAAAATAACCATTAAAATATTAATTTGTAAAAGTGTCAATGAAACTTTTTTATCAGATAAACTATTACAACTATTTTTTGTCTGCTTTTTGAGTCATTTCAGCACAAGTGAAGCAAATAATTGTTATCTATATTATTTTAATGATAACTGAAGGCAAAAACGTACGTTTATAACGAATTTATTTACAAAGTACCCACATCAGATTCTTACTATATGTCACTAAAATATTTAAGGGTCACGAACATAATATAAGGAAGGACTCTCTCAAAACTATCAAATATTTGATGTCTGGGATAATCGTATTTTTCGACTTGTGATCATTATTGAGGAATTTGCCTTAAGGTAAAGGATAAAAGTATAAAGTTATATATATCCGCTATTTTAATATGACTTTTGAAGTAATATAAAGGTAATTGTAACTGTTATTTCAATTAAGATTACGGATTTGTATTAAAACTAGCTGTGTTATTGTTTCGCGCTCCCGTAAGTATAAACTACATTGTATTGTTAATTTTGTTATTTACTTTAAATTATGTTATTTAGTAACGAGTGATAGTATTAATGTAGTTTAATCTTATAACGTGTTCCAACAAGGAAAAAAACAAACTTTTTAACATTATTTATTTAAAATTATACGCATAGTGTTCTAAATGAAATTATAACAATTATTGGAAGTTTCTATGATGACGCTAGTTTATTAATCTTAATAATTTAAGAGCGCTAAAGAGAAAAAAACAAAAATCTACAATAAATTTAAGAATTACAAAGTATTTATGAGATAAACAAACCTGTTTTTATGGCAGTGTTTTTAAAAACATTTTCTTTCCAACGATGTTTGTAACAAAATCGCTGATTGTATTCATGCATTGATATCTCGGTTATTAAAATAAAATCTTCTCACTTGTTAAGTATAATTTCAAAAGAATCCTTTTTGAGGGATTTTTGGCGGTTTCGTTCTTTCATGCGCCACTTCTGTCTACATTTCTCTTTATCTCTGAAATCTTCACTCAAAGGGCGAGTCTGAAACGCTCAAGGGCATTATTTATCTGATTATTTCTTTTATACCGCATTCGTAGCTTAACATTAAGACTAAAATAAAAAATCACAAAAGAATCACCTTCATTGTTACATGAACATCATATTTTAAAAATGGAGATACATCTCGTGTTCATCGACAATAGAAAAATAGAAAAATACAAAGTATAGACTATAGTCTATATATCGTATAGTCTTAGTATAGTATGCCCTAAAGGGCAATAGAGTATTATAAAACTTTTATTTTTTACACAAAAATAACTGGTAGAACTTAATAATTGATATCTAAATTATCAAAAATATTCCATTTGAAACGAAATCATGTTTCATTCCTATATTATTTATTTATTTATTCGTAGACGAGGCAGTTTTATATCGATTAGGCTTGAATCGTTTTATGTTCAGTGAAGCTAACCGTTGGGTTTTTGGTGCTATTAGCCCTGTATAAATAATGTCCGACATGTTTCGAAGGATTACGATATAGCTTGTACGGCTGATGAAGGTCCATTCACATAGACATTATATTACTTTTAAAGCCTACCACGCGTGAGTCTTCCTTTTGTTTAAATTTTTGGATTCCACAATAGTACTAGACTAATAGGATTACATTTATCAAAATAAAACAAAAAAATATATGCCTATGTAAAAAAATTGTATATGGCAACCTACAATTTTTTTTTGACATTCTGTTTTCAAAAATAGAACTTGTCATCGACAACATTGTGGAAAAAACATTAGCAACAGTGCAGTTTAGTGAATAATGTAAAATTACGTGATTGATGTATTTAGATTACTAAAAAGCTGTGTTTCATAGTTGTAGTAGTAGTGACATATAAGTTGACACAGTCATAGAAAACTTTTTATTTTAAATCATAACCTAGCGGATTATTTTTCTCAGTCACGAAAATATATCGACAGGCTCCGAAAATTTCTTAAGTTTGACATTTCAAGGTCTTCCCAAGTCTGGCGATTGCGATTGTCATCAGATTTGGACGATTAAGCGTATTCATGGCGTTTACGTTGTCGGAGATGTGTCGAGATGCAACAGGAGCGCGATTGGAGGCGGCGCGCGCGTGCGCCGTAGCGCGCGGGTCGCGAGGGTCGCGGGCGGCACGCAGTCTCCACGCTCCATGTTAATGAATCGCCGCTACCCGGCCCTGTCGCTGCGTTCAAACACTCGCGCGGCCCAAGTTACTCCCGTCTCCCCGCGCCCTCTCGCGACTACTGTTGTGCGGCTGTCAATGTGAGGTAAGTGCATTTATCACTAACTTTCTTTTGTTTTCATAATAAATTATCCAACTTGCGAACTTCAGACAACTTTTAACTTCATTCAGATGCTTTCAAACAAAGTTCATAAATGCAATATAGGAAGCGTTCACTTCTCAAATTTTATTTAGTACGCGTACATAACAGATGAATTGGTGATTTTATGTTTGTGAAGATTTTAGAGGTGTATTTTTGTATTGCCGAAAGCGTGAGGGTGCTTTTAATTTAGATTTGACTTGGTGCTGCTTTTGTTCGTATCCACAAAGAACTTGTCAGTGTTACTGCTGAGATGAATGAAGTGTCGATGAATAAAAAGTCTTGGCTGACGGTAACCGTAAAAAATAATCGACAATAGTCGCTCTGACAACGTTTTGATGTAGGTCTGCTTCCTCTTTCTATTGTAGCCAATAATAACGAACCTTATTTTTCTGCCAGCTTTTAAATATTGAACAAACGTGTTCGACTTATTGAAACAAGTTGTAATTATATGACAAATAAGATGAGTTTTATACTCGTGAATTATCTAAAGTGAAACCTATTTTATTTTACTTACTATTCACAACAGTAACGCTGTCGTAGTAGGAAAACATGTATTTTTATTACAAAATACAAATGTTCTTTGCTTGCATATTTCGTTGCCTCTATTAAGATAAACAGTTTAATAATTGTTTTATTGGATTTTAGTATTTGCAAATTGATTAAAATTTGACCAATATACTCTGCACTTATTTTTTCTACAGTTCTATGTTAGTCCGTAGAGCGTTATCTAGTCGTATTGTTTATCTAACTACGGAAACTCGTCTGTGTACCAAAATCCTTCTAAAGTTTTTTCTCCTGCTATGAGCAAACCGAATCCAAAAAAGGAGAGTTTTAACTTAACAAGTACAGTTGGATTGGATAACATTTTAGAATGTTGATCGTGATTTACATTTTCACATGCCTGAATTTCTTAAAACAGCGTATTTTTCGATGTCACAGCTTGTATTATTAATCATAAATGCTCAAAGTACAACAGCGAAGACAAATTCTAAGTTTGAGTGTGTGTAAAGAAAAAATCTTTCGTCGTATTGTTCAATATATAGAAGGACTTATGCTGTAATTCATAATGCGATATACATAGAATCTGAACACCGTAAGCTTTTCATAAGAAGATTAAGTTTTTATAACGCAGTCGCCATTGAAGTTTAGCGAAGTAGCATCTGGCCTGTTAACCCGTTTAGAGCTAACAAAAAAAATCTGGAATAATGTGAAATGTATGCAGCACTTAGTTGTGCTCGGAACAAAAACATTTCGCTGAATACTCGCTGTAACATCTAGTAGCTACTCGAACATCTTGGAAGAATCGTTTCGTATAATACATCTGAGAAATACATTCTTTTTGTTATCTGTTATTATTGTTTTCTTATGATATACCTATTATACTATTAAATTGAATTTTGATCTTGTTGATTGTAGTAAGAACTTAATGGTTTCGCTATTATTATTAGTTTGTTATATACGATGTTTTTCTCCTAATAAGAAACCTTGTATCGTTTTAAATAGCTTACTGGTATATATAGTATTATTTGTCATATAATTATATGGCAGCTGACCAAAGCTGAGCTTACTGATAACTTTAAACCCGTTTTGACTTTGTAAAACACTTGAAAACATTTCCATGAATCCTCGTTAGAAAACCGCTTAGATATATGAAAAAAAACATCAAAGTGACTCTACCCGTATAGCAGGTACGGTGTAGCACTGTAGCCAGACAGACCAGATAGAAGAACACATATAGTTAAACTTATAATCTACAGTTATATGGAAAAATGTGTGAATCTATTACATACATCTTCAAAAGTCAATAGAAAGACACATTATATATAATATGCATAAAAATTTCATATATGAATAACTAAGAAACGTTACTGTATGTTTTTTTGTCAATAAAGTGTTTTTATTTTTATTTTTTTAAACAGTATTAAAGGCCGTAACATAGCTATTTGGATTTAAGATTCATTTTAATTTACGTGAAATATATGTATAGGTACACTTAACATGTGCATTCGATGTAGAAAAGAGCACGCCTCTAACATACTCAACGTCAATACTGTCTTCATGGAACAAATTCCAGTGTATTTCCAATTTCTAAATTAAATAAGAAGATTGAACACGAATCTTATTCCTATAAAATTTTATCTATATAAAATTTAATGAATTTAATCTATAACTCTGGGACGTGGATTAAATATTAAGCTGCTGGTCGATCTTTAATCTATGAAGAAAGCCTGTCAACAGTTCCTTAGATGTACAACGATTAATGTTTTGTGGCAACACGACCTCAATGTTTTAATATTCAGGCTGAATTTTATTGTTCTGTGTTAATATTTGGAGCCTCCTCTTAATGAAATTCGGAAACACTAGAACGAAGCCCTCTTTATAAGAATACTATAATCATCCTAAATGTTAAACGTCATTTAGCTGCTATCATATTTTTGCTTATGTAAAAATAATGATAAAATAACTAAAATTGATAACATTTTTGTTTTATGTATATTTTAAGGTTAATAATTTAAACGAGACATGCGAATAGAACTCTCATTTTTTTTTGATCTGCTAAACATTGCTCTGCTAACTTCACAGACATTACCAATTCGATATTAATTAAGCAAACTTACGATTGAGAAAATGTTTGTTGATTATTTCGAAGGCTGTATTTTGCTTTATTATAAAGAGCCGTTAGGAATAAGTTGGTCCATAAAAGTTGTTCTTTGGGAGCGATCATTAATTATAAACGTTATTCGAAAACGGTTATCAATGATCCGGTTTAAATGATATTAAAGTAACTACGCTTATGACGTTTTAATTTGACTAATAAATTAATTGTAACATTCAATAAATTATCATCTTCTTCAATTAATAACTATGTAAACACATTACAATATAGACAAATGTCATTAAATCGTTTATTGGAATTTCTCATGGTTCGTAAAAAAAAAAAAAAAGTTTTATTAGTAGGTATTCATAATATGAAAGATGATAGATGCTATATAAGTAATCACTCTAAAATAAATACAAGATTAAATGGAATGTAATATTCTAATGTAAATCTATATATACTAATATATAAAGCTGAAGAATTTGTTTGTTTGTTTGTTTGTTCGTTTGAACGCGCTAATCTCAGGATCTACTGGTTCGAATTGAAAAATTCTTTTTTTATTGAATTGACCATTTATCGGGGAAGGCTTTATTCTACATAATATCACGCTGCGACTAATAGGAGCGAAGATATAATGGAAAATATGGAAAAAACGGGGAAAATTATTCATCTTTAAGGGCTTCCTTTGCGTGCGCTGCGAATACGGTTCAAGATACAATAATAATATGTATGAAAGAATTATTCCTCTTTAAATGATCTAAAAAAAGTCCGCGACAGTATATGTCTATCTTCTAAAATTTACTCACTATAACATAATAATAGAAATAGATCCGACGGGGACGAAGTCGCGAGCAACAGCTAGTATAAAATATAATCTTAAATGAAATTAATATATGGAAACAACGTGAATATGTATAATATGTTTCATATTGACGTCTAAGTCTACCAATAAACGTTAACAGTATCGAAACAAAACATTATTCTGAGAGATTTCAGTGCTGTTTCATTTTGGTTTATGCAAATATTAGTACCTATCGGGGTTTGGCGGGAACAGAATCGTTTTGATAAAACGTTGCACAATTTCCGCCCGTGGTCACGGCGAGGAGCGTTGATTACAATGATAAAGTGCCTACCATTCAATATAGATTTTACGTCCTTTGTCAAGCTTTTCATGATTTTGATCGTCACAATGTTTTAGTTTAATTATACTGTTAAACCTAATTTTGCAACGAATTTCGAATGACAATAATGACTATAGTGTTAATTTTGTTATGTTACAATTTTATAACTACATATTATATAATAACTAACTTAATTGTAACTTATATTATGTTTTATTGTTTGCAATTTACCATATCTACGGTCCATAAATGTTATCTTTAAATACAAGTACTAACACATTTTGTCTAAATTTAACTTCGCAGTGATAGCGTTATCAGGACTAACCATTTTTTAAACAGGAAAATTGAATAAATTTAAATGAAACATTAAATCTTACATTTACCACAAACACTGAGTAAGAAATCATAATATATATGTTTGTTGCTCATTAACGCAAAAACTAGTCACTGAATTTGGCTGAAGTTTTGCATACTAGTATTTAACATATGTGATACTTTTTATCCCGGTAACAAAATCTACACCGGTAAATCCGGGGGCACGGCTTGTCCTCCCAAAAATATCTTGATATTATTATAGTTTTCAAAAGTATTTCTTGTCTTCATAATTAAATAAACAATAGATATTGACTTCGATAAAACCTATGATATAAAGCATCTGAAAAATATTGCAATAAGTATTTAATTAAATAAAATATGAAGGCTTCAAGTCTTTTATGTTATTGTCTTTTATGTCTTTTATACGTTTCATCCTGCGGGAGACTTCTCTTTAAAGCAGATAATAATTTAAATATATGAGATATACGTATCATAATATAATGTAATCTTATATTTAAGTATGTTTTGTTTAAGACTTTGCCGAGGCATATCGAATTATGTTGACGGAACAACTCTCTTCAGCTCGAGTTTCGTAGGGCAATTTAAGTATTATTATACTTACAAATAACAACGCGATAGGCATTAACGAGAATTTCCGTCGCGTAAATAATAACATAAAGATTTTCCAATACATGTACCAAATAACAGGCCCTCGGGCGTGCGCCCGACACCGGGTAATTCCACCAAATACGACCTCCGTTTCTCCCAGTTTACTGGAAAAATATGATGCACACACATTATTACATTTTGTACGTTCAATAGGCTCGTTATTATGTGATAGCGAAACATGCTTTCGGTCTCTTCGCCATTTATTCTTTGGAGACATGAGACTTTGAGACACGGAACGCTAAGCAAATAAACCGCTACATTTATTTTAATAAAATATCCGCGAATATAACGGATGCTAGAAATAAGACTAGTTATAAGTAGTTGAACTTCGAAATTGCACTAATACTTTTTCATAATATTAAATAACTTTAATGTAATACTATTGAACGTTTTCATATTATAATTTACCATAATTCAGGATATTATGACTTAATACATTAATAAATTTAAACACTAAAAAAGTTTTTATATCATTCATTATTTCAATATGAGGTTAACATATTAATTTGTCATTTGTTTGATGCTTTTATTACAAAAATTCCGACGACAATAAATAATAGCGTTAAAATCTAATATATTCTGCGTTCTAAATATGAAATCTGATATCTCTTCATTTTCGTCAATATACGTAAACGAGGAATGTTCGAAATTGCTTTAAGGGAAGATTAGAATGTGATTTTAGGAATACGCCGTTGGCGTAACTGAAAAAAACATCATAGGCCTCGCTGCAAGTAATAAATTATTCCCATGTCGAAGCACATAATGGAAAACAGAGTCCTATAATGAATGCCAGTGGAATACAATTCTGTTTAATGATTTATCGTTTCGCCCTATAATTGAGTTAGATTATTAAGGCAATAATATTTTTAAAACAAACAACACATAATATACATAACCTACGTCAAATTAAATGTATGAAGCCATAACAAGAAATGTTAATTAAAATGAAACGTGATATGTAATAAGTTACATTGTTTATCGCTTTCTTGGGTCTTTATGAGGGGTAATTAATAAATAATTGGTTGACGGAGATTGACGGAACATATAGGAAAAATGGTCTATTTAATTATATCGTGTTTTATAAATATTACTAATTGAAGCGTAGGAGTTATGAGTAATAAAACAAGCTACAGTAGCTGATAGTATTTCGTTGTCAATGAAGCTTCAAGCAGTTATCCTCTAGTCATCGTTTATAAAGCAGGGTTTTGCAATTCTCAAATATATTTCAATTGATTCAGTACATTTGTCGGTGACACTGTGCAGTAAAGCGATGATTGTTTTATTACACATATGGATCACCCCGGATCAAGTGGCGGTCCAATATTTGGGCAGCACTTGGCCACCAGTGAGCGATGACCGAGACTTTCCAATAAATGAAATTTTGCTCCAATTCAAACATTTTGTTATATTATGATCTTTGTAATTGAACTATAAAAAATGTAATATAGTTATTTATTTTAAAGGCAGTTTAAAAAACACATCTATGTCTTAACTCTTAGGTGGGTTCTTAGTAGAAGGGTTTGTACTTAAAAGCTAATAATATCTGGTTTCGTTAATCTTCTTTACATTGTAGAGATAAACCTTTTTTGCATGCAGGTGACAGATTGCTAGTTCTTTTTTTAAACTTTTGTAAAAGGATTCACTTAATTGAATGAGAATTTAAGGGAATTGTCGGTTAACGAGCGAAGTTTTCACCGCAATGGATGTAATTAATTGAGAACTTTTTTAACTTTGTCACAGTTTGCGACTTAGTTGAATTCCAAATACCTTTTTACTTTTCCCTAATACCTACCTGCGTGAGGAACGCTGAATTGTTCTCAACAATATTTTCCGGTCACTGTCTAGCACAGCTTTCTTATTTTGTTCTGCTTAAGTTGATGCCGGCGTAATAACTCAACGTTGTAAGCTTAGCTGTTTATTCATTTTGAAATAAAATATAAAAATATTATTTGATATAAAACATGAAAACACACATAATGATATAAAATACAATGTTTGAGCGCCATAAATTATACTGTTTTTATAAACGTACGTGATAATATTCCTAATTATATGCCTTCAAGTGTTAACAACATGTGAATGTATAAACATAAATACGCTGAATATTCCATATAAAAGCGGTTTCCTACACCTGCCCTTCAGACGCACAAAGAGTACACAGATAAGCTAATTACTTACTATGATTAAGCGGTGGCTGCGTAGAAATTTTTACGAAAATTTTCGTAGACTGCCATTCTGAATAATGGGTATACGTCTACCACAATGGTAGTAATTAAACAGACAATTTAACTTTTTAATTGTGAATTAAGAAAGCTCGAGTTCAAAGAACATGAGCTATGCAATTAATTGTATGGAAAGGTTATTGTCACTACGGACCAGACTGAATAGCGAATACCTGCTCGCGATTTAATGTGAATTCAATTTAATATATCACGGTTAGTTTTAAAACACATATTGGAAGGCTTATTTGAATTTAAACATTCTTCAGACGATTTTTTAACACGCCTTATGTTTCGTTTTACACTATGTAAAATATTTTTAATAATTGAAAAAAGTAGATTTCAGTTACGATAAAAATGTTAAACATTGGGCGCTAAATTAATAGTTAAAATGTGCATTAAATATTCATCATCGTCAAAACGTTTAAGATTGTTTTAAGAGAAGCTACTTTTATATATATGAGCGATACAACGAAATCTGTAAACTAGCGGCAGTTTGAAGTTATTTCTAGCTAAAGTGTGTAGTAATAACGTTACCTTGGCGTCTGGCCAGGATAGACTTTAGAACCCCCTTTAAATTTTAGCCGATATTTAATTTTCGTGAATTGCGATATCGCTGTCATTTTCAGCTCTCGCATTTGAAGGAATTCGTGCATAGGAATAATAAATAATGAATTAACTTAAAGGAAAACTCGTTGTATTCGTAGAAAACGTCTTAAAGATGCAAGATAAGTTGGCAACGTTGAAAGAAAAGTATAATTTGATCATTATAAAATGATTATTACACAAATAACACGTTTAATGGATAGCGTGTTTGCTAATAAGCTGCAAGCTTGGCTAGGTATTATTACTTCCGCGTATCTCGATATAGCATGAATAACAATAGTTCTAAATGTATTTACTGTCACTTAATGTAATCAGAATTTGAGGATGAGCATAGACAATGTAAATACGACAATAGGACGCGGAGTGGAGGCTGGTTACACTCGTATCAGTGGCTTGGCACTCGCGAGATAACTGAACACGCCGTCTTTGTATACAAATGTAAAATTATTGAGCTCTTGGATGCCATATATGTATATTGTATATATCTTCTATTACGTTATCAAAGACATAATAAAACGTTTCTAATTTCACTTCACTAATGGGTGCATTGCTGTGTCATTGTCAGATCTTGTCAATTTAAAATTATTGATTTTAGTTCATTCGCGTCTCTTTGCTTTTCACTGAGAAACATTTATTTTACACTCGTTCATTTTTATTAATGTCTGCGTAAAACGTTCATTCTTTCATTTTTTGCTAGCAAATTTTTCGTGCATATTTCAAGGGGAATTAAATTGTTCGAAACTTTGTTGGACAGTTTGTCGAATGAGAGTAATCGAATGACAGTTCGCGTTAGAGTTTTATAGATGACACGAAGCAGTGAATGTAAATTGTGTTTTAAACGGGACGTGATAAAGTTACCGCGTAGTAAAAAGAGCATTGAATTTTATAAGGCCTTTAGAAGAGGCCGGAAGGCAATCCCGTAAATCTCTATTTGTCGCAACTAAAACAGGTCACGGTGGAAGGCTATTACGTTCCCTAAATACTGCCGAAGTCTCTGTAGAGCGCTCTAATCCACTTGGAGCGGGCTGGTGTCAAACGCAGGGTAGGGTTGTTTGTATTGTTTATTGTCGCGACGCCTGTTCTACGGCAAAGACACTGCCGTCGCATGTTACCACACTGAACGCGTTTCAATCGATTGTGCCAAGTGGCATATCCTCAAAGCGATCATTCTGTGGACTGATTTATTGTTATATTCTACTTCCACATTTCTGTCTTTGATATTATTGAAATATCATCATACGAGTTTGGTATTTTAAAATGTTGTTTGTAAGTTTGTAAATAATACTGGAGGTGTTTAACATTGTAAAACGTGAGTTACCAAGGCACAGCCCTTGGTTCACGCTGACGCAGGACCCATTGTATTATAAGAATTAGCTAATAAGTACTTTTAGTGTTTTAATGTTTTTAACAATGTATTTCATTAGTATTGTAGTAGCTTTTAACCAGTTAAGACCTAGAATTAAAAATTATAAAAATAAATTCTTTTTTTAATTAAATCTCGCGACGCCGAAACATAACTCGTGTCTCAGGCTTTTTTTTTACGAAGTGGAATCTCCTTACGTATCTCCCTTAGAGCATTTTGATAGGTAATGTCAGGTTCCCATAGAGTTCTACTCACTAAAACTTCAGCTCTTCCTCCATACATAACACGGCATGTTCACGGAGATGCCGAAACATTCTTCCGCAACATATACGGTACATCATACACATAAAGTCCCTGAAAGAATTATGTTGTTTGCGAGTAACAAGCAACCAAATATGGCCGTCTGAAACCACACTTGACTTGGAATACGCTTGACTACCAAAACGCGACCGAGCTCAGAGCGATTAAGGCGAATTCCTATATGGAACTACGGTACAACTTTTGAGACGTAGAAGTCGCAGGTTGATCATATTTCACAGAAGCGTATTGACACGATGTGTATCTTGTTTTCTCTATGAAGAAGCTTAATATGGTGTTTTATGCCGAGAAAAAAACGCCATTTTAAGCTTCATCATTGCTACATGTCCGAGGATTGCTTTAAAAAGCATCTACTGCTTACAGATGAAATAAGGCTTAAAATACACCCCTAATTATTTTTTAAATATTTTCCCAAACTCAAGTAATCCCACCAAATATCAATGTATTATTCTAAATAATGCGAAAATAGATCTATATCAGAATTAATAGTTATTGTCATCATAGTTGTATTTCATAATATATTTGTTAGAACCTTACGATTCATTTGTTTAAAAACGTTATTTTATGAAAAAAAAAACAAATGATCGTTTGAAACAATGTAGCAACAGAACGGCAATCATTCCCGTTTTATCTGAGTTTGTTCACGCCACGCGCGGAAACTGTTGTAATAAAAAACTACCCACGGCATGTAACATGGTATTCACTGTACTTGCGAAGCTTATTGTATTCATTATTCAGTATTATATGAATAAATGGAGCTTAGTAGTAGCAGTCGTCTCGGTATTATGTACCGTAAGAGCTTTTGATTTAAACTAACGCTACTTTAGCTGTTTCGTTTTAATCTCCAACTAAATAAGTTGGATAGTATGTTCTTAAATGGAATCTAGATATATATTGAAATATATGTTGATAAATATCGTAATTGTATTCATAAAAAGTATCTTTGTTTTATATAAAGCTGAAGTGTAATATCTTGATCTATTTACACTAGTTTTAGTAATTATAATAAATACAGATAATACCTACCATATTTTGTACGAATTTAATTTAAAGCCTCACGGATATTCATCCGTATTTCTTTGAGAGTTAATCAACGTCTCTGATGAATTCAATTGCTATGAGAATATTATACTCAGATTCATTTCTAAGAAAGTCATCGATAAATGTATTTAACTATTTGTTAAGACATTATCTTTTGTTTCAGATGTGACAGCAATATGAGATATGATTAAAAAATGACAATAATCAGACAATACTTAGAATAACGCATACTGATAATATATTTGCTATGTACATACACGCAAAGACAACAGAATTTTAATTTCCTGAAGAGTATTATGGTATTATAACGGACGAAATGTGAGATAGAGCTGGTTGAGATCAAATGTCTGTTGACATTATGGCTGCGGAGGTACTGAGGCGTACGCGAGCCGTTGCCATGGAAACCGGAGGGCTCCCGCTGGTTTCAACGTTTGCGCTTCTTACTATAGTAGCGGGTAAGTTTACCACCAATCTTATTGTTTTTATAAGTTAATATGTTTCAAATTTTTTAGGAGGTACAAAAGCAAAATTTCATACAAGTAGATATATATATTAAATTGGCGTGTAACGATCTCTATATGATATTAAAATTCAATTTTATGCAATTTTAAATTGTTCCCATGTAAATTTTACGTCGGCCCAATGCTCCGTTGTAGCATGAATGATTAATTTTTCACGATACTTGTCCCAATAACTTATTTTTGAGAGAAAATATACAATTGGAGATTATGTAAAAATCGGCGTTAATGGGGTAAGGATATTTATCGATATACTAGTAGGTTTACTTACACATTATTATAGGGATAGACTAGAATTATAATATATAGAAAAATACTACAAATATATCGAGGATTATTATTAATACCTTTTGGTGTTTGCAAAGACTTAGTTTATTTTAGAATTCAGTCTAAACGTACTGCAAAAGCTAGCCCGATGAAAGGCTTAATATCTGGTACGGTGGGTGCCTCTTTACGCCTCTTTGAAAACATTAATTTTCTCTTCCTGCCACCGAATAAATTAATGTGACTGCTACTAAATCTTTTCTTGAAAGTCACCGGCCAGTGTTCATTCTCATCGCTCGCCACATCCTTTACAAAGGTGTTTTAATTTTATAATCAAGGTAGCAATTTAGCTTTTAATCTTCTAAATGGTATATTTCTGCTATTTTAATTACTAAATAGAATAGGAATTAAAGAAGGAATTGAACGATTTTATTTAGAACTAGCGACCCGCCTGGCTTTGATCGCATATATTATGCATGTATTTTACATATAAATCTTCCTCTTGAATTACTTTATTTATTAAAAGAAACCTCATGAGAATCGGTGCGTAGTTTAAAAGATCTAAGCACATATATAGGGATATAAGGATAGATAAAGCGACTTTGTTTCATACTATGTAGTAATATATGTCTGAATAGGAGTGCTCTAAGAATGGAAGCTATGAACGATGAAGCTTACCTAACATACATGATCGAACAAATTGTTGCGCTTTATTGACTGTCTACGCGGCTGCAGTTAAAAGCGGTGCCGACCCAGATTCTCTCACGTTGTCGGCATGCTTTCGCTGACGTTAGAACGTCCGTAGCCTAGCAGATTCCTAGTTTAATTGAAAACACTTTAAACGTTTCTTTTAATTGCTTAAAACCTTTCACGAACATCAACAATACCTTTCCACAATGTATTTACTCGGCGGTCGGAACGTTATGCAGTTTGGGGAACAATAAAATTAGCACTCGATAACAGCTAATCATTGCATTATCACTATGGGAATTACGAGCGTGTGATGAATTTAATGCAATTCTATCAGAATGTAATTACAGACGCCGATGGGCGCAAAATACTGAATAATTGGAATACGTGATCGAATGGAGCTCCAATGAAATACGAATTGCTTACAAATATCTTTTATATGGTCGACGGTTTTTAGTCTGCTTGTTAAAATTGTTTGTTTTTAATATTTGCTTTTTTAAATTACTTTTCCGTATGAATATTAAAATATAGGAAAAACTCTGTTTTAAATTATATCTTTTGCAATATCCATACTGTTTTGAACTGGAAAACAGAGTTATAAGGGGATAATCGGGGGTTAAAGTTTATATGAAAGTCCATACGCACTGAGTCGCGGGCAAAAGCTAGTAAGTAATAAGGAAAAACATTTCATTCAATATTCACCCCTTTTTCACAATATTTTAAAATGCACTTTTCTCCGCGACAAACTGAAAGTTTTATAAATTGTATTAAATTATACCAAGTAGTAAATGGATATCAAGATAAACGGTCCCGCCATTAAACTTAGTGGTGGCCGGTGTTACAGTTATTAATTTTCATTCGGTGCGAACGCGCTTATATGAAAAAACTTTGACGCGACATTTTTGACATGGGGTAGATTAACTGCCGCTATCGTTTAACTACGAATAAAATATAAGGGGAAAATATTATATTTTTATACTGGTTTTATTGTTTTTTGCTGGTATTGCTGTCATGCTTTTGTATAGGTTTTTAATTTATTTGCTTACGAACAAATACGTTATCACAGATTTATGATACTATATTATGTTTTGTTTTTCTATATATTATATGTGTGTACTTAAACAGACAAGAGACATGATAAGTAATATGTACCTAATCTTTTAAATCCTTAAACTATTCTATAAGGTTTTTGAAGTAACGGTATTTTGTGAGGAAAGCTAAACATGTGGCAATAGATATTGACAAACGCCACAGGCTTACCAAGTAAACATTGACCTTACAAACTGTGGTTAGAAGATAGATAACACCATTCGCAAGAGTTTGGAGACACTCCGATAACATGCCGTTCTCACTCCGGTTATCATTTTGTTATAACATGAACTACTAACAACCAATGAAGATAGAAACAATATTTAATTAACAAATAAGATTCTTATTTAAGTACTACTAAAAAGCAGAAATACTAATATAATAGAGTAATGTCTGTAATATTTTTTATGGAAATCAATTTTGCAAAGAAACATACATATAATTTAAGTTCATATCAACCTGCAGTCCGGAAACTCATTAACTGGCAGTGAGTTGACACAATTTTAATTTTATATTCATTTAATGAGTTACTATTTCATTGAAATGATTTATTTAATATTAATACTTTATCGCATCGTTAAGCAGACGTGTTTTAAACGATAGACGATTCATTTTGTTATTGAAATCTTTATTGGCCATTCTACAATGTTAACGTTGATTATTTTTTACCCGACTACGGCAAAGCCAAAGGAGGGTTATGATTTTGACAGGCTATGTATGTATGTATGTATGTATGTATGTTCATCTGTTCCCTCGTAACTTCTAAACCACTAATCAGAATTCGACAAATGACATATCATTAGAAGCGTCTTAATTGTCCGCTGGTTATAGGCTATATAGATTTTCACCAAATTCAATGTGGCGCCCTCTAGCGGACAAAATATACAGAGTAAAAAAATAAAGTTAAGCTAGATATGCCGTGTTTGGTATCATTTTAAAGCGCTTCACTTGTACATTTCGAATATATATATATTACTAGCATTTGCTTGTGACTTTACCTGTATTCATGGGGTACTTTTATACTTTTTCAGCGTCGTTTTTTGTCGTAGTTGGGTTTTAGTTTTTTTACTTTATCTTGTTCAGGAATATACTACTACAATAATACTTGTCAATCTAAAACCGACGCTAACCCTACATCAACAGGCTTACTTAGAATAAATAGAGAAACAAATTAGACATTATTCTTTTTAGAATAGAAGTTGTTAACAAGTAACAGAATCTGTATGCATCCCAAATTAAGGTAGAATTTATTTTTCAGTTCTAATAACTCCTAGTTACATAGTTTGAATTGAAGTCATTTATTGAAGCATTGCATTTCTTGACACTGACATTTATAGGTAAGAAACTCATTTGTATGTTTGTCTGTCTTGTGCAGGGAAAGTTCATAGTTATCTTACTATTAGGTACAACTATAGTCTCTGAGAAGAGGTCAATTACCTTTAATTCCATTGACTTAACAGAAGAAAATAATACAAACTTAGCCCTTAACGACTACAGTTGCGAATAGTTTATAGATCATAATATCGAGGCCGAGTAAATCTTAGTTCTGTACAATCGGAAGGCGGACAGACTGTCTAACTAGAATTTGTGTCAGAGTAGCACATTGTAGGAATAACTGGCAGATAGTATATTAGCTCGGATCTAAAGTTCTATAACTCGCAAACGAGATGCTTATACTGGGAACACTTTTAATAGTTTGTAACAGTAGCTTCGATAGCTTTGTTAATATAATAGCTATTATGAAATTTGTTATGTAAATTGTGCTTGGTCTTTATATGTGTCATAGCAATCTCTTCGGAATGTTTTTTCTTACCTAAACTAAACAGTTTAACCGAGGTACCTGACAATAGTAGGTACAATCAAAATATTACAATTGAATAGTGTAAATTCACATGCTTAACCACAGTAATTGATATAGAAAGGCTGAAACTCATAGTTGCATAGGTCTAATTGATGCGGGCTGAATAACGATGCCTGATCACTACTCCGCTCGCATCCTGGTAATTTTGACAGGCCAGATAAAGCGATATTTAATCGACGTAATTTTACAGCAGACCCTTTTGTTTACGAAGCACGGATCTCGACGAGCCAGTCTGAAATTAATAAGCTTTTGTTTTATTTCGTCGATATAAACCTACTGTATTTGGACTGCAAATAATACATTTCGATTTTATGGAATGCAGTTTTTTGCATTTGAGGTTTGTGTCTGTTACGTAACACGACATTAACTTTCTTCAAACAAATGGGTATAATATTTGTTATACCAATAAACTATACTAAGAAACTTCTTTAAATTTTTGATAAAATTGTGGATAAAGTTAGGTCCTACAGTTTTGTTTATATATACAATGTAAGTTCAGTCAGTCAGTGTAAGTTGATTTCTTTTATGATAAAGTAAATATTTCGAAGTTTTGTATTCACGGTGTTTTGTGTAGTATTTCAATCAAAAGCGGAAAAAATGCGGACATTTCAAAATAAAAACATTCGACTAGTGCACGTATATTGAACATATCAATAATTCCACTAGTTGAATTTCAAACACCAAAAGTTTTATATGTGGTATAATGGGACATCAAATAGATACGTGCCTAATAGACTCAAAAGGATAATGAGAAAAAATATCCATAACTTTATTATTAACCCACTGAAAATTTAATGTATTTTATAACAATATACTATGGCTACGAAACCATCACAAATAAAACAACGTGTTCCGAACTTTCATTAAATACTCCCAAAATATTCATAGAAATAGGCCTTAAATACATACACACATATAGAAATATTGGTATTTCTCAACTACGCATAAATATATGGATAGCATAAGGTAGAAATTGACTTTGACTTTCTAAGTCTATATCAATTTTTAGGACAACCAATGTACCTAAACTGCCAATAAACACTTTCATTCCTTCACTTATATTTTTATCATTATTTTATACCGCATATTTACGCTTATTAAGAGATTTCCAAATAACCGAAATGGAAATTAAGCAAGCAATATATCATTCGTGATGGAATACCGCAATCAGGTCACTGCGAGACGTAAAAAACATTGAATTAGAATTTTACATTAGTCGAATTGGCCAAAAATATTTGTCCTAAATTTTGGCAAAGCCATTAATCGTTTTGATGTCACAGTATGGGACATTTAGTGTGACCCTTTTTAAGCGGGAACCTTCTCAATACTTGTCCCTAATCACTAGTCGCCAAAAACCGACCGGCAAAGTAAAAGCCAGACCTAATTATGAGTTTCGCTTCACCGCATTTAAATAGCACGTAGTTAATTGCGATCGGTTATAGGAAATAGACTCAATTAAAATATGTTACAATTGGGAATGAACATTTTACACCTTAATATCTGTATCAAAATCGATGTGGTATTTATCACGCAGTTATGACTATTATTTTCTAACAGTATGTTTGCAATAGATTTAAGGACAATTATCTATATATACCTATAAAAGAAAGTCGTGTTAGTTACACCATTTATAGCTCGATAACGGCTCAACTGATTTGGCTGAAAATTGGTGGAGATGTAGTTAAGGACCAGGAGAAAGACATAGGATACTTTTTATCCAGTTTCCAGGGAATACATTTTTTACGAAAGTAAACGCGGACGGAGTCGCGGGCAACAGCTAGTACTATATAAAACAAAGATCGGTTGTCATAATTTATTTAATATTAATAAATTGTTTGCAAGAGATGATTCGTTAACGTTAATATCTTTACATAATGTAAATCAAAATCACTTTCTTCTGCATATGTAGTGTTGAATATTCTTAAATCATTTAAACTACGCAATATTTATGTATAAAATAATATTACGTGCATAAATGCGGCTAAACGCTCAGGACACTTAAGGTTATTGAATAATGATTAAGAAATATTCAATCTTCTAGTTAGCGTTATTTTAAATAAGTAGTTATGGAATTAAACGGTAAAGAGTAAGTTAAACTTGCTTGCAAATTATGTTCTAGTATAATATTTTGTAGGAAAATTGGCTATTTTATATAGAGGGATTCACGGAAAGGTTAATAATCTTGCAAGAGCAACGTCGTAATTTTATGCGGAAAAAAATCAACGAATTGAAAAAAAACAAAATAAAATGACTTCTAGACGTAAAATATCCACGATAGACTTTAGACGCTGAACTTTTTTATGGTGAAGTAATGCGTCATTTATATTATTATAGCCATTCACACTCCAGTTAAATTCAATTTCATATGAAAACCTGTCATAAATTCCATTGAATATACTTCAAAGTTTGGTGCCTGACTTGGCAATCATCGTTAAAACTGAAAATGTAGTATTACATTCTATAGGAGTTTTAATACTGTGGTATGAATACGATAAGTGCCAGGTGTTCGTATGAATAAACAAGTATTTAAATTTTGTTGTATGGCAACATTCAGCGTTAGAATTTTATGTGTACCTACAATATTTTGTTTGTTTAGTGGTTTAAACGCGTAAGCGTTTGAACAAACTGTAAATGTACTGTTTCAATTACATGTTGACAAATCTCGTTCGGTAAACGTATGTTTTTGTTTTTTTTTTATATTCACCGGAAAAATTCGTGTGAATACATTTAAATAACAAAATGTCTTTTAATAAGAAGGTTGTATAAGCTACCCCGCTCTTAAATTAAAAGCAACTGATTAAAAATACAAATTTCGAACGGGTTTTTAAATAAACAAAGGCGCGTAATTCGACCCATAATTTGCGATAGCCCAAGCATACTGCAGTACAAAACAGTTGCAATTGAACGCATTAATAGTGAGTTTATTGCAAAGCGCTCTCTGATATTAAAGTGATAACTTAGTCGGTATTGCAGGTCAGCTGCAAGGCCCGGGTTACGGGGAGCAGGAGCCGGAGTTTCTCGCGCCGCTAGAGAACCTCACAGTCGCGTTGGGCAGAGATGTGCATTTTACGTGCACCGTCAATCATCTTGGGAGCTATAAGGTATGAACCTCAATAGGTCAATGAACTTATAAAGCTAAAGAATTCGGGCAGTTATTTACCCTAGAACACGATAGAATGCATACAACATTACTATTGTTTGCCGTTATCGATATCAAGATAGATAGAATTATTTTTAAAACTGTTAGTCGATTGCGTAATAATAAAAGGCATTTGGATAGCCTACATCAAACAACTATTATTAGGAATATTAAGTTCATTAAGATTCTCAGTAGTTCTATATTTATTTGCAAAAAAAGCCTAATTGGATAATAAATTTATATTAAATTCCGTATCATTATTAATTTTATTTTCCTATACGCTATCAATATTTACGCTCGTGACAAAAAATTCCTCTGAGAATGTAATAAATACAAATAAGCCTAGCGGAATCAAAACATTTTCATTGTAAGGGAAATTATTATCAAAGCTTTCTACATTAATTTTCATATTAAAACAAATAATCATTGCTACATGTTTTTGTTTTACGTAATGCAAGCGTTTTTATAGGTGGCCTGGATAAAATCAGACACAAAGACAATATTAGCCATTCACACGCACATGGTGAACATCAATCCCCGTTTGTCGGTGACACACAACGGCCACAACACTTGGAAGCTGTACATCAGCAGTGTGGAGCCGAAGGACTCCGGGACGTACATGTGTCAGATCAACACAGACCCTATGAAGAGCCAAGTGAGTTGTTATTATTAGTATATCTATATATTATATAATATAAGACAAAGACGGGTTTGTTACAACACTCATAACTCGAGATCGGCTAGAACATTGTTCATGGTTTTTGGTTCGTTGGATTTGTCCCCGTTCCGAATAGCAGAATACATCTTAAAAATAATGAAAACTTTATAAGGGGGTGGGGTTCATAGTTTATTTGAAAGTCACGCGGACGGAGTCGCGGGCAACAACTAGTATAGTATGTAATAGACTTGAACCGTAGATACTGATTTCATCCTGACGCAGATTTTTTAAAGTTATTTGATGTTTTAGATTCCTTTTTCCTATTTCCCGACCAGCAATTAATACCTACTCGCTGTATACTTACGTCGCTCTCTGTAACGGGGTTGCATTGATCGCGAGCGGCAAGTTTAAAATTCATTATTTGCATTTTTCTTCTATTGATTCATGGCTTTATTATAGTAAATTAATAATACTTTTCTACATGACAGTATTATACTACACTTACTGGATCGGAAAATGTAAAAAAAAAAAATTGTTGATAAAAATGAAATGTTACATTTTCGGAATTTTTGTTTCGAATGGATCCACCAAAGTCTAAGTTTTCTGAGTTAAGTCTTTTACATCCTGTATATGTGTACATATGTTGACGGAACTGCTTCAATATACAAGTTTTTCGTTTCGTGGAGACTTGGTGTCCTGAAACACAAAAGCCTAGCTTACATCTGTCACCCACAATATGTTACTGGAAATTATAGTCATATTATCGCGTTGTACATACTGCGGTGAAAAAAAACAATTCAAATTTAACACGTTCCTTGATCAAAAAGAAATTAAAAGGTTCATTAATATAATATTTATATTATACGCAAAACCGTAGGCCTTATTTGCCTTTTAAATTCAGTTGCGTAATATATCTCTGAACCACATGTCTCAGAGAGCGTCAAACTGTCGGATCTCTGCCCAAACCCTATACATACCCTATACCCTGGTCAGGATAGATGACGGACCCAACGAATAAATCCTAATAAAGTAACTGCGTAAGCTTAGCTAACTATAGCGAAAAACTCTTTAAAACATAACAAAAATTCTCTATACCTACAGACATAGACAAAATGAATAGGTACAATGCATATTCTTCATTTTCAACTTTGAAAATCACAGACTTAAATTACCATACCATCTGTAGTCTATTGTGAAAGGAATTTGCAGGATGTTGCCAAATGACGTAAACCGTGAAAGTTTTGCAAAGCGGATTACGAATGTTGCATACGAAATATACTGCAATTCTTGAATTGAGTAGCTTATGGCACGTTCGTTGATACTAATCCTTTTCCAGATATATAAGTATTTAGATCCAGTGTTAAATTTTTTTTTACATACAAACAGAGGTGCTTGATATTAAAATTAAAATAAACAAAGGCACCCCTTTTCGTAATTTTAATACAAAATAAGCTAGATAAGTTGTGAAATATAACTAAATTATATTTTAAAAATCCATTTGTACTAATAGCAAAACATTGTACAATACTAAAATATATTCAGTTTTTATATTTTTTTATTACTAATTACTATTAACAGGAAATACTTTTTTAATAATAAAAACCTACGCATTCTGATTATGTAAAGCTTTATTTTATGATTTCAATCTTTGCTGGTAAAACATTTATGTACATATTAAAATATTCTTTTCTTCGTTCATTTCAAGAATTGAAGATTCTTTCAAAGAAGGCTTTTTACTTGCGCTAATGCAATTGTTCCGTAGCGAGGTAGCATACAATTGCTAAGACTACTTTCGATGATTGCCGATTCTATTAACTTCATTTAAATAATTTGCTTAAATACTCACTTTACTCAGCATTTAAGCAAAACTAACTTTAAGATTGTTTTTTTTAATTATAAAGGTAATAAAAATTAAATAACTTATACTGAGTCAAGAGTTGTTAAAGGCAGATATTCTTGTTCATTAGATTTTGATACAATTCAGTCTTCATAGTTTAATAGTCTGGATTATAAATAAAATATCATATTTATAACAATTTCAGTTACCAGTATCCATAATATAGATTTTTAAATAAAAGCATAGCTTATTTCAGGTTATTTAACCTTACTTTTACCGTGTTCTTTAATTCTACTACATCTATATTGATTAAATTTACGA